>JAEACV010000378.1:0-36896 GCA_016432835.1 Brassica nigra
CCACCTGGTTCGCCTATGCCGGGCGGCACTCGCTGATACCGGCACTGACGCTGGCCGGTTTGGCGCCGGCGGTACTCGCCTGGCGCCGCGTATATTGGCGCGCGCTGGCCTTGATGCCGGGCAACCCACACGCTGGCTGGCTCTTTACCGGGCGTAATTCGCGTGACGCTGGTCGCCCATGCCGGGCGTATCCAGCCTGACGCCGCGCACCCGCCGCGACGGCTGGCCTAAGGCCGGGCGAAACCTCGCAAGATCGGCTGGCCTTACGCCAGCGTAATTCGCCCGGGCGCACCCTGCCCCTGGGTTGGCCTTATGGCGCACTGACGCAGTCGCCTGGCGCCGACGGCACCTGCCGCGATGGCGGTCTACGGGCGGCACCTCTCGCCTGACGCCGGCGGCACTACCGGCACTCCACGCGTCGCCTGGCGTGGCACCGACCTGGCGCCGGTCGGCGGCCCCGCCCTGGTCGGTCCCATCGTGTTCGGTCTGATCCCATCTTGGCTTGTTTGGATCAATCGCCATTGAGCTTGGGGCGATCCGGCCACGGAATAAACATCCTTCGACTGATTGGAATCGTCCTCGATGTTTCACGACAAAACTAAGGATTGGATTTCGTAGAAGATATCGTATAAAACAAAGGTCGATTAACGAACATCGATCCTTTAGGCTATACTGGTTTATTTTCACGAGAAAAATAGTCTTTCAGAAATCGTATAAAGCGTTCAACGACTTAAGACAAGTCCACGGACTTACTTACGATTTTAAGAATTCAGGCCCAATCAGGCTATGACGGTTTATCCGATTTCGAACATCGGATAAACATCAAGTCACCGAAAACTTCGAGGATAATTACGAAGATCGTTAAATGGAATACTTCCTGAAGAGATAAGCTTGGGCCCAAAGGCGGTCCATCATCTTAAGGCAAACCGACCTAGGGTGAGTATATAAGGAGAGCAAGAGCGAGGAGAGGGGATCGAAAATCCTAGAATCTAGACTTAGAGAACTCCGCTAGCTTAGAGAACTTAGAACTTAGGCGGTTAGGCCAGCGAGGCAGGACTTAGAACGCCTGGCGCCTCTTGTTCTAGTTTTATCTTCTCCGCAGACCCTGTTCCTCCTCGGGATCTAACTATACTTTTACTCGAGGCTCCGCACATAGAAACCAGGCATTATCTTCGACATGCCGCTTCTATGACTAGCGCTCATACTAGGCGAACCAGGCCACTAGAGCGTCTGGCGCCTTCCCTGCTCATAAATCTCCGGCCTCCTCGGAAGGATCGGACAATTCTTTTACCTAAGATTCGCGCATAGAAACCAGGCGTTATCTTCGACATGCCTGTTTCTATGACAAGCGCTCATACTAGAGCGAACCCGCCTGCGGTTCGATCTCTTGTTCAATTCTTTCTAACTGAACTTCGTCCGACTTGATCCTCGAAGTGTGCGTAGGCAGCCTTTCTTAAGGTCCAGTCCCAAACAAAACCTTTCGCATTTATTCGGTCACTTGTCGTTGGCTGTCGAGAGAATCCGGACCTTCAGGGAAAGTCGGGTTAACTTGGCTTTCCTCCGTTTTTATTCATTAAAATCGATGGTGTGAATTTCGTTCCCACAGTTGGCTAGAAGGGGACGGATTACTCTTACTCATCTACCAAAGCGCAGTCGAACCGATGTCGGAAATATGAAAGAAAAGTTGCAGTTCGTCAGCGATGGTAAAACAACTCCAGCAGCGACTGTTCCTATGGCGGCAGCTTACGCCAAAGCCACGGTGCTCGAGCAAATAAAAACCTAGCGCGGCTTTCCGCCACAGGAAGAGCACGAAAACGCCTCGCAATTTCTCTATCTAAACAGAAGGGCAGCGATAAAATCTATCAAACCCCAAATTTAGTCTTGTTACCAAGTTAGAGAAATGCGAACGGCAAGGTCTACAAGCGTTTCTTCGAGAACCTCTCAGAAAATAAAACTTATTCTCCTCGAAACCTTGGGAAACCCTATATTATCGCGGAACAGAAGCACGGCAAATCGGTTCACCGATTCCCACCCATACTTCTTACAAACAACCTCGAGGAACAAGCGGAAAAGCGAAGGAGGTCGGGCTTGATCTTACTAGGACGACTTGCCATAGGGTAAGATCAGTCTTCCCAGTCCGCCTTAGTAAGAGCCCACTTTGTTCTCCTTTGTGTCTAGGTCAAAATGGCTTTGTTTCATCTCAATCGGAGTTTCCGTTGAGATTTTCTGAAGAGAACAAAGTCACTGTCGGCCACCTCGCCGTGGGCAGGACAAACATTACCGAGTCACCTCACCCTCCGACATGGCTACCTCGCCACAGGGCGAACTCACCTTCGTTATCCTTTGAGTCTAGATCAAAGTGGCTTTCGTTCGTCTCAATCGGGTTTCCGTTGAGATTTTCTGAAGGAACAAAATCACTCTCGGCCACCTCGCCCGTGGACGAGAACAACCATCACCAAGGTCACCTCGCCCATGGCCACCTCGCCTGGAAACCTCACTTTGCTCTCCTTTGAGTCTAGGTCAAGATGGTTTTGTTTCGTCTCAATCGGAGCTTCCGTTGAGATTTTCTTAAGAAAAAACAATATCGCCGCCTCGACCACCTACCCATGAGGGCATCTCTGTCCGTCATAGGGCGACCGGTCCTGTCTCAGTACCATGCATCTTTGCCTGAGTATTTTCAACTTCGATCTTGAGTCCGTGGAGCCCGGATCGACGCGGCGAGCAACAGCAGCATCGGCGACCACGGACACGGCACGCGCAAGCCTGACCTGCAGCACGGCAACACGGAAGCCGCCTGGCGCCGTGCGCACGCTGCCACGCTGAAACGCCTGGCGCCGGCGGCACCCTACGCCGCGCACTGCCTCGGCGCGGCCACGCTGACACGCCTGGCCCGGCCGGCGGCACTTCGCCTAGCGCCGGCGCACTTCGCCCATGCCGGGCGGCACGCGACGCGGCTGGCCTGGCGCCAGCGTAAGGGTCTGGCGCCATCCGCGTCGCAGCTCTCGATCTCGGCAACGGCAACATCTTGGTCCCTTAAACCCATGTTTGATTGTTCGAGAAACATGGCGATTCTCAAAGCCTTCGATTGTTTAACAAATTCATTATTTAAAATCTAAGTTCAAGCCTCATTACTCAAACCTCTAAGACGGAAAGTCTACAAATCCAAGTCCATCTCAATCCGATACTCGAGGAGTCTCGGATTAAAGCGATTATCTCAAATCTCGGCTAAAGATCCTCCCAAACTCAAAGATTTCCCGCCTAACGACTAACGAGGGAAAGATCGAACAACGGAAAAACCACGGACGATAAAGACGGCCTGGCACTGGCGAACCGCCACACGAAGCCAGCCTGCCGGCGCATACGGCGCGGCGCCAAACTCGCCTGGCGCTGGCGGCACCTCGCCTGGCTACCGCAGCACCGCCACCCGGCCGGCCTGGCGCCGTGGCACCCGGCCTGGCCGGGCGTACCCGTCATCTTCGCCTGGCGCCGGTCGGCGCCCTCGCCCTGGTCTCGTCCCATCGTGCTCGGTCCGATCCCATCTTGGCTTGTTTGGATCAATCTTTGTAAGTTTGGTACGATCACGGTTATTCTAAACACCAATCGCCTCACTATACGAGGAAATGGGATTCGCCGAAATGCGAAACCTTCAAAAGACTATTTTCTCGGTTTAGACAGTGAACAAAACGCCTTGAAAAACTGCCGTAGAATTTAGGGAACTTAGGACCTAGGTGGATAGTCTAGCAAGCTAAGTCTTAGGCAAAATTTCCAGTCTTGTTCCATCGTTCCTTGATTGTCCAGGGCAGAACATGCAAACCGATCTAGTCTCTCGAAACCGAGAAACGATCGCCACGCAGCTTAAAAGCATACTCATCCCGCTTCCTAAAAAAAAAAACGCACAAGCCTTCGAAGAACGGCTAACCCGCTTTCTTTAAAAGAAAAGGAAGTAGATGCGATTATATCCGTGATAATCCCATCTTCAAAACTTTTGCTTCAGCATCAAGACAACGCTTTGACAAAGCAAACTCGCGCAATAAGATTCGCCTTAAAACGCGTGCATAGCCCAACCGTTACAAACATAGTCCTGAAAACTCTATGTCACCTCTCGCCGCAAACTCGCGACTAAAAGCGGTACCAACGCCAGACTAATAGCACGACGGTGAACTACGAAAATAACGAAATAACCTTCGTAAAACTCCAAGTAGTTCAAGCAGCTTTCCAAAGGTCGAAAATCATAAGGAAACATCTCCGTGTAATCCGCGGAAACATCGCTACTTTAACAATCTGCGATTTTCTATCTCCATGAAACCGGTCATCCATTACTTTAGATAACAAGAACGCTTTAAAACAAAACAGCCTATGGAAAAACATGATCGGTCTCATGCAAAACGATTTCGCGAGACGCAAAAAGTGAATGAGGAAAACATAATCCGTGGTCGCTAATATCGCAAGTAATTTGTGAGAACGCTCTGGTACCTTTGGCGAAAACCCTTACATCACTTTTACGAAAAATCCTCTGTATGGTCGAGTAATTCATACAAAGCAACTTTCAGAAATAAACATAATGGGTCCAATGGGTAACTGACATAGACAGTTTTGCTCCACAAGGTTTCTGGCTCCTCGCCACTCCCGCGTTACGTCCGAGCAGGAAATAATCACGCAGATCGAACCCGCACGTGTCCTCGGCCGATCCTTTAAACTTTGTCCCTCGATAAAATGAAACGATTTTCATGCAACAAAAATTTTTATCTGAACCATTCATCGTTATAACTGAGACCTAAAGTGGAAGATCGTTTCTAAAAGCCATCAGCAATAATTCAGAAAACTCCGCTTATGCTTGGCATGTCTATCTCGCAACGCTATTTGGCCCTCGCCAACTACGCTCTTCCGTGAAGCCGGACCTGAATTGCATCCCATTAAGGACAATCAGAAACTAACATGACCTTAATAAGGGTCATGGTCTGATCGCTTACCAAACAACTTCCTTGGCGATCTGCTGAATCTAGCCTCCATGCCAATCCAAAGCTACTGGCGACCACGCCCAATCACTTAACGGCTAAAACAACAATCCACATTTGTTCATAGACGCCAGTGACTATTACGCAAGCAATTTGTCGCATAACCCAGAATCGGAAATCATAACGATAAACTCTTCATACCAAAACTCAGTCCTAACAACCATATGGTTAACGGAAGATTTAAACTCATCGTCAATCGATTAAGTTCTATCGCCGAACAACGCATGAAAAGAAACACTCGTGACAAGGCTCCAAGAGTTATAATGAGTCATCCTTAATATATACAAACAAATCCCGGAAGGCCAACACTTCCAAGCACTGTGAATGTACGCTTCTCCTTGGTCAAACTTACGCCACCTTCTGGTCCTGGTCTAAACCGAAACAACAGTTTCTGGCTGCGAACATTCAAAACATCTCCAAAGCCCGCGAACATTTCAACCACGAAATGCGCACAAGGAAACTCGACCTTCATCATGCGAGGCGCCGCTAACGCCAAGGACATTCTTTTCCTCAAAACGCTCCAGGCGAAAATCCTCGTCTCTAGAACTCAAACATACAAACACACCTCTAAACGGTAACATGCCTCTAAACTGGTATCATTTCGTTGTTGCTGATCACAACAAACTAACTCTAACGTCCTAAAGACAAATAGCAGCTTCAAGGGTAGGCTCTCTTGCATCCGACAAGGATAAACATAGCGCTATACAAGAAATCCAAATTTTGGTTTAGCTCTTCAGTAAAGAAGTAGCTCGACTCACCACAAATCATATAAGCCGACAACAATTCATGATTTTAAACGGTGCGAAGTCAGGTTAAAATCGCAAACAGGCAAAACGAAGCCGATTTGTCATCGCAAAGCCTCAGTCCGAGTAAACCTAGGTCTTGCCCTAAACCCAGCCACGCTGGATCTTGACATCTCACAGACATAGTATGGTATACGATCCAAAATTTGTCTCTTCACTTAAGCCTATTCGCTTCACTAACTTTCCAGAATCGGTAAACCCGGAAAATCTCGCTTTATGCAAACAATAGGTACGGTGATCATCAGGAACTAGGAATGAGACGACAACTCACACCCTCTTTCTCATACTCAAAACTGAAGTTCATAAATAATCGAAAACAAATACATCAACAGCATCATGCTCGAAAGTCTCTCATGACACATAACCAGACCATATAAGTCTCGCTGGAAAACAGATCACAAGGGTCTTAAACTCCAAACGAACTACGGAAGGCTTGATCCCTACAACAAGTGAGGCAGCCTTCGAAAGGCGCAGCCCAATCTTACCACTTTCAACGGAGCCTTTCAACCATTGATTCCGCCTATCTTACCTGATATGTCTTATCGCCGCAAGAACATCACGGTTCTAACGAGCTGGGGCTAACTGTTGGTGTCAAAATCGGTCGCGACGGAATCAATGACTGAAAGTCTCTAGAAAGTATTTCTTGAAACAAAAGTCTCAGAAAGTATTTCTTGAAACAAAAGTCTCGGATAATTTGAAAAGAAGTTATCGAGATTTTCTCAAATTATATCCACTCCTGTGAGATCGAAGACTCGGTGCGCGACGAGTCCCGGAAAGATCGGTCCGCCGCCAAGGACATCAAGATTCGATCACCACAAAACCCTAAACATAAAAGAATCTGCCTCAAACTTCAAGAGGCCGTTCTCTCAAACCGTGAGGAACCAGAAAACGATCAAGATATCAAATCGAAGCCCTCGCCAAGATCTTCAGCCTGGCGCCGGCGGCACCGGCCTGGCGCCGGCGGCACCGGCCTGGCGCCGGCGGCACCGCCACGCTGGCCGCCCTGCCGGGCGGCACCCGCCTGGCGCCGGCGCATTCCGCGGACGCTGGCCGCCTGGCGCCGGGCGGTACCCCGCCTGGCACCGGGCGCACCCGACACGCTGGCTGGCGCCGGCGGCACCGGACGCGGTCGCCTGGCCGGGCGGCACCCGCCGCGCGGCTGGCCTGGCGCCGAAACCTGTCGCGACGGCCTTGCCGCGGCACCGCCTGGCGCCGGCGCATCTGCCACCCGGCTGGCCTCCCGCGGCACCGTGGACGCAGGCGGCCTGGCGCCGCGCACCCCGCGCGGGCTGGTTTCCTGCGCCGGCGGACCCGACCGGCGCCGGCGGCACCGCCGCCGCTGGCGCCTGGCGCCCGCCTGGCGCCGGCGGCACCTCGCCTGGCGCCGGTCGACGGCCCTCGCCCTGGTCTCGGTCCCATCGTGTTCGGTCTGATCCCATCTTGGCTTGTTTGGATCAATCATCGTGAGCTTGGGACGATCACGGCTACGGAATAAACATCCCTTGACTCGATTGGAATCATCCTCGATGTTTTACGACAAAAACTAGAAGGATTGGATTTCTCGTAGAAGATATCGTATAAAACAAGGTCGATTAACTTGAACATCGATCCTTTAGGCTATATGGTTTATTTTACGAGAAAAATAGTCTTTCAGAAATCGTATAAAACGTCAACGACTTAGACAAGTCCACGGACTTACTTACGATTTTAAGAATTCAGGCCCAATCAGGCAATGACGGTTTATCCTAACATCGGATAAACATCAAGTCACCGAAAACTCGAGGATAATTACGAAGATCGACGAAAATGGAATACTTCCTGAAGAGATAAGCTTGGGCCCAAAGGCGAGGTCCATCATCTTAAGGCAAACCGACCTAGGAGTGAGTATATAAGGAGAGCAAGAGCAGAGGAGAGGAGATCCGAAAATCCTAGAATCTAGACTTAGAGAACTCCCGCTAGCTTAGAGAACTTAGAACTTAGGTGGTTAAGCCAGGAGGCAGGACTTAGAACGCCTGGTCACTTCTGTTCTAGTTTTATCTTCTCCGCAGACCCTGTTCCTCTCGAAGTATCTAACTATACTTTTACTCGAGCCACATAGAAACCCTAGGCATTATCTTCGACATGCCTGCTTCTATGACCAACGCCATACTAGACTTGAGCCAGGCCCTAGAACGTCTGGCCGCTTCCTGCTCGCAGAATCTCCTCTCTCAAGGATCGGACAATTCTTTTACCTAAGAGCTCCACAGAAACCCTAGGCGTTATCTTCGACATGCCTGTTTCTATGACAACGCCATACTAGATTTAACCCGCCCAGACGGTTCGATCTCTTGTTCAATTCTTTCTAACTGAACTACGTCCGACTTGATCCTCGAAAGGGGTACGTAGGCAGCCTTTCTTAAGGTCCAGTCCCAAATCTTAACAAAACCTTTCCGCATTTATTCGGTCACTTGTTGTTGGCTGTCGAGAGAACTGACCTTCAGGAAAGTCGGGTTAACTTGGCTTTCCTCCGTTTTTATTCATTAAAATCGACGGTGTGAATTTCGGTTCCCACAAAAGGCATGGACTGGTCTGCCTTATAGAGAAGAAGGAATGGTTACTTATAACCATTGCATCCCTTCGGTTTCATTTCTTTCCATTGATTTCATCAATGGTCCAGATCACACCCATTTGCCTATGGAAGTTACCAGGACGTCCTGGGCTTGTAAACCACTCCTGGGCATGTCCATATCAAGCCCAAACGGAATACCAAGCTCCTGGTCCCATCCCAAGAGCCCACCAGCCCAGCGGCACACATGGCTGCCCGCATGGCCCGACCACTGTCCGGACCCGGCCCAACTGCCCGAGACCCGAAAACTCAGTCAAGCTGAGTTGAGCTGATCCCCGGCTAACCCAGATGAGTGAGCTAGTCCATCCAGCTCAGGGAGCTGACACACTCTACTTGAGCTCCAAGTGAGCTCCGGCCCAGCTGGTCGAGCTTCTTGCTCACATCACCCAGCTGTGATACACTTTGTACAGCTTGATATCTTCATCTTATTCAATCCTTCTAAGTCCCTTGGTCTATTTCCAGACCTAGACTTAGTTCTCCCATGATCCATTCTGATCATGCACCACATCACAGCTTCACCTAGCTGATCGAATTTCACCCAGACCTCGTCAAGCTATCAAACACTCGACCAACTCCTTTAAGCCTGTCTCCATCCTATTTTGGTTAAGTCTCAGCTGTCTCATTCCCTTAACCACGCTTCTGGATCATGACACACTTGTCTTTAGGTCATATGACCTGTCTGGTGTGTCTCCATGCACGATGGTTCATCCAGACGATCCTACTCAGGATCGGGACATGACAAGTCTCCCCACTTGATAAGGATTCGCCCTCGAATCCAGTGGTGCTGACATCTTTTCTCATTGACAAAGGTTCGATTGAACTCCTTTGCATCCTGAACATGGAACATGCTCAATTGGTTCTTTCTAACCAATTCGCATCTCCTCCTTGTTCCTCTTTACTGATCACATCTTCGATCAACATATGAACATGTCTCCCCACTTGGACACCAAGTGGTCTTTTTTTTTTGCCTTCCAACATGGCACCATCGCAGACCGGTGTCACCAGACCCAACTTTCTAGGTTGCAGTCTTAGTATTCACCAAGTCTATTCTTCTCTGACCCTAGTCCACGACCAGATCATATTCAGTCCATAAGAATTTACTGCATACCTGAGTCTTAGTAGATTTACCCAATCTCCAAGCCACTCATGTATCAGCCAAGTCTTAATGAACTCGCTCCAATCTTTAGGCCGCCGCTATACCACGAGTCCTAACAGATTATTCTGTTTCTTTATGTCCTTCACAGACATCAAGGGTTCATGATCCCAGCCACATCGTACTGGATCATCCCTAACCGACCATAGCCTTTTCCAGCTTGGCCACATTGCATCTTAGTCTCGCTAGACTAAACCGCCTTTATACTTGACTTATGTCCATTACCAGACATTGTCATACTTTGATCCTCGCCCACTCATGGACTTGATCACATTCCAGTTCTGGTCCACTCCGACTCGACCCACATTCCAACCATAGGTCCATCTCCTACTAGGTTGGCTGCACCCTCGCCCTTCACCGGACTTGGTCGACTTCAAACTCAGCCATTTCGCTGGTGCCATACGACACGGACGCTTGGACCTTGGGACCGCTCCCGTTCTAGTTCGATCATGAACGGTCAGCCCTGTCAGGGGCACACCCTGCAGTGCCCAAACACATCCTTGAACTCCTGAACCAACCGAATCCCGCCCAGGCCACCACCCCTTCGACCTCCTTAGTGTAAATGATCGCCAACCAGGCCTCGTAACCATTCCCCAGCATCTTGTCCACCAGGACCGCTGAGACCACTAGGCATCCAGAGGTCGGACAAATATCAAGGAACCTGATCGGGGGTCCACACCCACTCTCAAACTGCACACGCCTACGTGGCAGTCTAAGGTGGCCCGATTCTGTCCTAACCATTACCTTGAAACCTGATCGGGGTCCACACCCACTCTCAAACTGCACCCTTCCCGGTGACAGTCTAAGGTGGCCCGATTCTTTCCAAGCCAATCCATGCCCAAGATCACTTCATGATTCTTGAGGCATACCACAAACAGATCCACGGGCAGCACCTTCCTTGATCATCACTGGGATGTCCCTAACCAGGCCTAGTGAATGCTTTACTCGCCTCTGGCTGCACTCTATAACGGGATCATCCCTTCCCCAATACAAACAATCCCTTTCCGATCATATCTGGACTCACAAACAGTGTGTAGCTCCAGTATCGAAAAGCGCGTGTTTCCACACCACCGATCATTAAGTACTTAGATGAGTAAGATCTCGGTTTGGTTACACATTTGGAAAACGTCCCATACCATTCTCCAGCATCACACTTCTGTGAACGTCCCATACCATTCACAAAAGTGTTTATAGTATACCTCAATCCTCATCATACTAAGATACTTAACATCGTGTTTCCAATTCCTCTTGGAATTGATCCATTCCATTCAACTCGATCTAAGGAATCCTACCTTGACTTATACCGAATCCAAGCTGATCCATCTGATCACAAGCCAACTCATGTACTAGCCAGGTAACGCCTCCCTTAGACCAACATGAAACCGATATGCTCACTTGTTTTGAACGGCCACCAAGAAAAAAACACTAACCACCAAGAAAACACTAACCACCATCAAACCGCCTGATAAATCCAATCAAATCACATGATAAATCATGATAAATCCTCACTAAGAGGAATCCATGGTCGGATCCCATCAATTCTATCCAGAACTATGCGATCCGACCTAGCTGCCCAACCAAGGCCATGGAGAGTTCCACTGAACCGCCAAGGCCTGGTTTAGTACCACCATGTCTCAGGCGTGTGCTCCCCTGTAACCAAGTCCTTTCATGGACTAACAAGGCCCATCAGATCCTAAGTCAACCAACCACCCCACATGACTCAGAACTGATGAGTCTTCACACTTCCTAACCGCCATGGAACCATGTCCCAATGAACCCGATCAGTCTAGCTCATACAACCGTGCATCCTTTGATCACTTAGCTCAGACACCTTGATCCATCAACCAAGGATCAGGTCGTCCGCCCTGCCCATGATCAGATCACACACGGCCTTCCTTGTATAAACACACCCAGCACAATACTTGTGGTCTACACCACCTAGTATTGGCTATACTCTTCCTCATGGCTCTTAGCCAATCATTCACACCTACCTTACCAACACCAAGGCTGATAACTAGCATGCCTTAATTTCACTATATCATAGTGACACGTCCTGGATTCATAGAGAATGCAAGACCACAGATCCGGTTCACCCATGATCCACCATGAATCACTAACCGATGTGTGGCATCTAACCATCATCCCACATGGATGAATTAGATCAACTAAGATCCGCCCTTTCCTCATAGTCCTGTATCCCTACAATACATCACAATATATGGTCTCCAAGGGCGTGCCATACTTGGCCTCATGCGCACCTCAAGAGACATAAACATAAACAGGAAAGTAAGTATCAAATTTATTACCTTATACTTGATCTTATTAGATCATGTGCCTCCTCTTATTAGGTTCGGCCATGCTCCTCCAGAGCATGCCTCCATCAAGTCCTTATCACATACTTACAGTAATGATAAGATCCATTCAATGGTCGTTCCTCTCTTCCATACCATGGAACTCCCATGGAACCAGTTTCTGCACTGCATCCACCTTTGAGGCTGTATTGGCCTTTGTGAGTGGAGTCTGGCCTTCTCCCTTCTCCTCTGACCATTTCCGTGTGTTCCCAGGACACAGAGGAAGCCTTAGATGTGTTCATCCATGATCAAACACCACCCAAAGGTCGTGCATCACTTCCCCTTCAGTGTCCAAGAAACTGTCTTTCTACACACATCTGCCTTCTATCCGCCTCCTATCTTCTCTCCAGGCTATTTGCGTGTCTTATCTGGATGTATAGGAAGCCCAGGGCGTGGCCAACATTAATCAAAACTCACCAGAGGGTCGTTCTCAACTCCCCTCTTGATTGCCCTAAAATCTGCCTCTTTGCTGCCTTCATCCCACTATTGGGATTGATCCTTCAATCCGACTTTCTCCCTGTTTTCTGGTTTTCTTTGTGTTTCAGGGTGAAGAGTGAATGTCTGGCGTGCCTGTAAAGGCACGGACTGGCCTGCCTTATAAAGAAGAAGGAATGGTTACTTCTAACCATTGCATCCCTTAGGTTTCATTTCTGGCCATTGATTTCATCAATGGTCCAGATCACACCCATTTGCCTATGGCAGTTACCAGGACGTCCTGGGCTTGTAAAACCACTCCTGGACATGTCCATATCAAGCCCAAACGGAATACCAAGCTCCTGGCCTCATCCCAAGAGCCCACCAGCCCAGCGGCACACATGGCTGCCCGCATGGCTCCGACCACTGTCCGACCCGCCCAACTGCCCGAGACCAACACTCAGTCAAGCTGAGTTGAGCTGATCCCCTGCTGACCCAGCTGAGTGAGCTAGTCCATCCAGCTCAGGGAGCTGACACACTCTACTTGAGCTCCAAGTGAGCTCCGTCCAGCTGGTCGAGCTTCTTGCTCACATCACCCAGCTGTGATACACTTTGTACAGCTTGATATCTTCATCTTATTCAATCCTTCTAAGTCCCTTGGTCTATTTCCAGACCTAGACTTAGTTCTCCCATGATCCATTCTGATCATGCACCACATCACAGCTTCACCTAGCTGATCGAAGTTTCACCCAGACCTCGCCCAGCTATCAAACACTCGACCAACTCCTTTAAGCATGTCTCCATCCTATTTTGGTTAAGTCTCATCTGTCTCATTCCCTTAACCACGTTCTTGGATCATGACACACTTGTCTTTAGGTCATATGACCTGTCTGGGGCGTCTCCACGCACGATGGTCCATCCAGACGATCCTACTCAGGATCGGGGACATGACAACGATGATTACTATTAACACCACCCTGTCCACCACTCCGCCCTTAGCTGGACCTCCTTCAAATCGCCATCGCCGCTTGTCAGACAATCATTTCAACATAATCATGCCAGTGATTATAGTCATACTCGGGTGAATCGTCTTCATCTTCACCCATGACATCTTCCATGTCTCCTCCTCTGTCCACGTCCACAACTCCAGAGGATGCTTCTATGTTAGCTTCCCTATTGTTTCCATTGTCCACTGCCATATTTTCGGCATATACCTTTTCCGTATCTTGTTCCCTACAGATTTGTTGAGGCGGATTATCTAACGCCGAACTAACTCCCCATCCTTCTTCAACATTAGCTTCCTTATTTTTCCATTATCCACTGCTATATCTTCTACACAAACCTTTTCCTTATCTTGCTCGCAATTCTTTTTATGAGGAAGAGACTCAGTATCTGGATTAACCCCACAGCCTGCCTCAATAGGTTCTCCCCTTTTATCTTTATCTTTGACGTTTCAACCATCGCAGCAGACTGTGAGTTCATTCCTAAAGATGCTTCAAATGCTTGTGCGCATCAATAAAACTTCGCCTTCATCGAGCCGACGGTGCATTAATTTACATAATAACTCTTCCGACCTTATGTGGGAACCAAATTCACACCGCAATTTCCGATAAAGATTTACGGAGGAAAACCGAAGTTAACCCGATCTTCCTTGAAGGTCCCGGATATCTGCTGGGCCGCATTACCTAAACAATCAAATAAAGTTGCGAAAATAGAAATCGTAAAAGTTGAGCGAAAGAGATTTTATTTCTGAATTCTCGCTTGAGCGTACAACAAGAAAAGAAACCGCCGTAGGGCTGTCGAGGAGTCCGCTAGTCTGGTCGCCTAAGTCTATCCTAGTTGAGTCGCAGCTCGCTAGTGAAAACAGAAAAGAATGCTAAATCGCCTAAGTGCTAAGTGCTTGAAAGTTTGTGATCTGGTTTGCTTCTTGCTCAAAGCTCTCCTTATATACTCCTCCTAAGATGGTCTATCTTCTCGGGCTGAGTCGGCTTTTTCCATTTTCGCCTCTTCGTTTATCGGGAAACTTGACATTTATCTTCGAAATCTTGACATTTATCTTCTAGAAACTTGATATTTATCTTCTGGAAACTTGACATTTATCTCTTATGTGAGGATAAAGATAAACCGCCATAGTTATCCTTCCTTTCGAAAATCATACGTACGCTTTGGCCACGCTACGCTTAGGCGCTTTTACGGTTTTCAAAGGACGGTCTTTGAAGGTTTCGTGTTTCAAGGAACCTCAATTCCTTGTTTAGTCGAGAAAGTGGCGCTTGAGTAACCGTGATCATACCAAACTTGCGTAGATTGATCCAACAAGCTAAGATGGGATCGAACCGGCACGATAGGACCGAGACCGGACGAGGGCCGCTGACCGACGCCAGGCCGACCTGCGCGACGGTGCCGGCGCCAGGCCGGAGTGCCGCCGGCGCCAGGCCGCCAGCTGGACGGTGCCGCCGGGCGCCAGGCCGGGCGCCCCGCCCGCGCCGGGCGCCAGGTGCCGCCGGCGCCAGGCCAGCTCGGCCTGCCGCCGCGCCAGGCTGCCGGTGCGCCAGGCCAGCCTGTCCTGCGCGGGCGCCAGGCCAGCCCACATCCCGCGGCCGCGGCGCCAGGCAGTGCCGCCGGCCGGTGCCGCCAGCGCCAGGCCCCAGCTGGCTGCCCGGCGCCGGCGCCAGTCGGTGCCAGGCCAGCCCCGCTGTGCCGCCGTGCCAGGCCGTCTTGCCGCTCTGTGGGTTTTCGTTGTTCGATCTTTCCCTCGCCGTTGTTTCGGGAAATCTTTTGAGTTTGGGAGGGTCTTTAGTAGATTTCGAGATAATCGCTTTAATCCAACGAGATTCCGCGAGTATCGGATTTGAGATGGACTTGATCTGCAGATTTTCCGCCGAGGATGCGAGCAATGTGGTTCGAAGTTTTAGATGTGTTAAAAGATGAATCTTTTAAACAATCGGAAGGCTTTACGAAGACTCATTGTAGATCTCGACAATCCGACATGGGTTTCAAGGGACCAAGATGCCGCCATTGCCCGAGATCATGAGATGATCGCACGGATGGGCGCCAGGACCTCGCCGCTGGCGCCAGATGGGAGTGGACGAGCCTTCCGTGAGTTTTATCGGCGGCACCGCTTCTTGGATTTGATTGTCTGGCCTTTCTTTCGAGGATTTTCGGGTGACGATTTCGCCATTGACCGATTTTGACCCCAACAGTTAGCTTCAGCTAGCTAGGAACCGTAGAGCCTGTCGGATCCTAGCTTATGTATAGCCGCAGGGAAGGTGTTGAGACGTAATCGCTTGTCAAAATCGGGTAAATAGTGATTTTACCTCCTTTATATGGAGTAAGAAATCTCATTCTTACTTCATCACAAGGTTTTACTCTCTCTCTCAAGAATCCTTTCTCTCTTTTAAGAACAATGTCTTCAAGATCCTCAAAGAGAAACTCTTCTTCCCATTCATCTCGATGACTCTCCGCCCATGTGACGGTGAAGCAGAGGAGTCGGTCGAGGAGGAAAAGAAGAATGCGATACCGAGCCCTTGTAGGTTCGCCCAACACTGCCAGAGATCCCTGTTCCGGAGGCCTCGAGGCAGCCCGTGCTCCTTTGCGCCGAGCTCGGTTTCTCGTGAATATCTCAAGGTTCTTCGAGATTTTTACCAGGTTCCTGAAGGAGTCAAATTCGATTCCGCTGGTAACGAGTGCAAGGAATCCTCCGCAAGGTTTCTTTACATGTTACGGCTTTCTACGCATTGCCGCATGTGGTTCCCAATCCCTGGTGCCATTGTTCGCGCGCTTCACCGCTTGAACTTTCGATCAGCCAACTCAGCGCTCCTGCCTTGAGAGTTGGTTTGCACTGATCGCTAGCTACTGAACTCGGATTGATCTTGGTCCCGATGATTTCAAAGGTCTTTGGGGCACTCGGCCGACGGGAGTGACGGTTACTACTCCATGCTGCCTAAGAAGGATATGGCCGTGATTCAGGGACTACTAATCCCAAATTGTGGCAGGAGCGCTTCTTCTTTGTCCAAATAGATGGCGAAGTCTGTCGAGGAGAGCTGCCTCCATCTATTTCCGCGAGCATGGAACTTCAACCGAGGTAATACGACGAAAACCCTGTTGTCTATCTCACCTTTCGAAGTGCGAAGTTTTAGTGAAAATTTTCGCTTTGTAGGGAACAACCCTACCGCGATTTGCCTGGTGACGCCTTTGTCAAGAGAGATCTTCTTCGTCAAAGGCCGCTTTTCTGAAATCCTTCACCCGAACGGATCCGACGCGGTTAGGCTTTATCGGTCCCGAGTCCTGTCCTGTCGACGACGCCGAACCTGTCACCGCTGCTCCTACTGAGGCGCAGGAGGTCTCGTAAGGGGAAGGAAATCGATGATGGGAAGGCTCGAAAGTCCTTCACCGCTGGGAGAAAACCTAGTTTTGCTCCAACGGAAAAAGGCGGAGCCAGCGGTTTTCCACCTAACAACTTCTTTGATGGCCTTCCTCCGAGTTTACTACTGAAGTCGCTGAGGATGAGGAGAAACAACGGGTTTTGCCGAGGGCTCCCAACGTGTCAACGAGGTTTGGCCCTTCAACTTCTTAACCTTGCGCTCAATCTGTATATAAGCATGCTTGCTGATCTTGAGTTTTATGCAGGGACTAAGAGTGTTTAGCGAGGCGCTGACTCGAAGTTTCCGCAAATCCAGGATTGCTAACTTCAAGACCACAGAAGCGGAGAGAGCTTTTCCGGTTCCGACAAGAGGTGAAGGCACAGAACGCGGCAAGCTGAGCTTCATGCCTCGGCTCGCTCGGGCGGAAAGGAGAGGAAGAAGGATGGTCGCAGCGGAGGTGGCAAGACGGGCGGAATCGTTTGCTGCTGAGTTTCAATGTTTTAAAGAAGCTCAGGAGTTTGTTGGTGATTTCCGAGTGCCGGGTTCGGTCGTAACCTTTACAAGTCTCGAACCCGGATTTCTCTTCGATTCGAGATTGCTGAAATGAAGGATTTCATGGCCGAAAGTGCTCATGCTGAGTCCTTGGTTCCTCCGTAGAAGAAAGAGTCCGGAGACTATGGGAACCTATCGAGGTTTCCGAGGATACGGTGGAGGCCGGAGCTGATGAGAACGCCGAGGATGGTGGGAATGCTCGAGGCGTGATGAGGAAGTGGACCAGCCTGCTAGTTCATTTGGGATTTCCGCATCCGATTTCAATGTTGACTTCCTTTTGTGAATTGAATTTTTGGCCGTGTGTGGCCGCTTTTAGTAATTTTATCCCGCGACCGTTGAGGTTGCATTCTTATATTTTGGGACTGGCCGCTGGTGGCTTTGAATCCTGCCGCCTTTTGCGGCTTTTATGAATATGAAAATTTGCGAGATTTCGTCTTTTGTTTTGATTTATACTTTCGCCAAGTGTAGAGGGAAGGATGCGAGTAGTCACTTCATTATCCTAACTCTTTTGTCGCTGGTCCGTATGCTACTTTTAGCGGCGTTTTAGGTGTAGCGATAAGAGACATGTTTTGGGATCTCGATACGATACTATGTCTGTGAGATGTCAAGATCCAGCAAGACTGGGTTTAGGCAAGACCTAGGTTTACTCTCAGCTTTGAGGCTGTGCGATGACTGATCGGCTTTCGTTTGCCTGTTAGTGATTTCTTCCTGATTCTTTTCGCTTAAAGTCCGCGACTAGTCGCCGCTTATATGACTTGTGTTAAAAGAATCGAGCTATCTTCGAGTTTATCCGAGATGCTAAACCAAAATTTTGGTTTCTTGTATAGCGCTATGATATCCTTGTCGGATGTAAGAGGACCTTGTAGGTCTGACTACGAGTTTGTATTGAGTGAAACGTTTATTATGTCCCCGTCGGGGCCAATCGACGGGCGTGAGTTATTTTAAGTCGCTGGTGGACTGTCTTTTGCGGATAATACGAGTTTTGTTATCTTTTTGAAGTGGCGACGCCTCGCTTTTGAAGATATGATTTTCGTTTTCCGGCGTTGATGTGTTTAAGTGAGCATGAAAGATAGAAAGAATTTTATTAAAATTTGAAGTTCGAGTACATGTGCGGATTTTTCGCTTTTGTGGTATAGTATACGCGCAGTCCCCTTTTGGTGAGGGGATAGCTGAACTTCGCCGGGTTTCGACGAGCTGCCTACGCACCTCTTCGAGGATCAAGCCATCTTGTAGTTCTGATAGTTGCCGCAGACGTTTTACTCCCGTGCGTCGCCGTTCGATCGTGCTGGTCGGATCGGTGGTTTGTCGGGTCGAGCTGTCCGCTTTTACGGCGGTGGATTCAGAGGCTTTGTCGCCGTCTTGAATCGCTGCCTGTTCGGATGATTCTGGATCATCTTTCTTGAGTCTTGGGAATGTTGTGTGATTCCTTTGCTCGTTTGGGTTGGCGCAGGGGCGTTCGATCTTTTCGCAGTTTGAACTTCGGCTAGGTAACAGAGTCTCGATTGTTTCTGACTCCCCATATGGCTGCGGTTCCGTCAGTCGGAAACTTGATACCGAGGTGATATGTGGATGGTACTGCCTTCATGGAGTTGATCCAAGGGTTCCCATGATGGCGTTGTAGATGGTCGGGTTGTCGACTACTGCAAACTCGGCGATCTTTGTAACTTCCTTTGCCATGACTGGGAGTTTAATTCTCGAGGGTCATGGTAGTGGCCGAAAACCCGTCAAAGGTTTTGGCTCGGGGACGACTTCCCAAGTGGGATCTTCATCCTGTAGGGTGTCGCGGAAGATGACGTTGACCGTGCTTCCTGTATCGACGAGAATGCGGCCGACTTGAGATCTGGATGACCAGGTCGATTACCAAAGGATCGCAGTGAGGTTTGTCGATTCCGGCGGTCTGTTCCTCAGCGGTGTGGTTAGGAACATCGCTGTCCAGGAACCAGTTGGAACTTGTCTCGGCTTTTGCCCGTAGGCTTTATCGATGAGACAGAGTCTTGGTAGAACTGTGATCCTCCGATGATCATGTTTACCCTCTGGCAACTCTTGTTGTTCCTTGGTCGTCTCTGTCTTCTTCCGCTTTTCCCGATTGGTTTTCGGTTAGCGGTCCTCGGAGACAGTTTTGTTGGTCTTTGGCGGTCGGTCAGGAGCAAGTCCTTTATACTCTTGACCTTTGATAGTTCGGCGGTGAGGAGTTTTCGCGAGCGGCGCCGAACCTTGCAGTTCGCGGTGGAGTGACCTCTGGTTTCGTGGAACTTCGCGGTAGGAGTTATCCTTGTACTGGTTCCTGGTCAGGTGTTTCGGAGGTTCTGCCTTGCTCGAGTTGATGGCGTAGTTATGCTGCGCGGCGTCTTCCCCGTGATGGACGTTTTGTCGTTCACGAGAGGTTTTCTTTTGAGGGCGTTTTCTGGTCCGTGCTTCGCGATAAAGCTTCATCTCTTCTTCCATGATGATGAAGTCCGTTGCCTTGTGGAAGTATCCTGGATTGTCAGCGGCTTTTCCAGTAGTATCCACTTCGAACCGACTTGTACGAGAGAGTTTTCCTCGAGTCGATTGCGACATTATCGCTGATGCCGTTACTCTGGCCATCACCAGTTTGAACCTTCATGAAGTCGCGGGTGACTCGTCCTCCTTCTGAGCTAGACTCCATAGATCCCGTCGGACGTTTCTCTGTCCATGAACATGGAGTATTGTTTGAAAGCGCCGAGGCCAGTTGGGAAGCTTCGATGGAGTTCCTTTTGAGCGGAGAACCACTCGGCGCGCGCCTTTGAGGTGCTTTCGGCGAAGAAGACAATGACCCGTCTCGTTCAGCTCGGGAGTTTGCACCTGCCCATTGCGATCTGGAAAGACTGCAGGTGCGACTTAGGATCCGTCGTGCCGTCATAGACCGGGATTTTGATTTTCCACTGGTTGCGAGATCGTGTTTCCGTGATCCGGTGGTGAAGCGGTGTTTTCGTGCTTCCTCGAGAAGTCTATCGATCTCGAGGCGGAACTGGTCGCCTGATGGATTTGCGATTTCACGCTTTCCGCCCGACCGCGGTCTTTTTTAGAGATTCGCGGAGATCATGGATCTAGCTATTGCTACCGCGTTCCTCGAGTTTGTCGGTGCTGGTCGCGATAGATCGAGTTTGATCTTCCGCGAGTTCTTCCTGCTCCATCCAGTAGAGTTCTTCTTCCTCTTCTGTCATGGGCCTATCGAAGGATACCGTCGCGGCGGACTGGCCGGGTCCTCTGGGGTGGATGTCAGCGTCTTCATCGGAAGGATCGATTGGTGGCTGATATCTAGATCGATCGCTTCGGCGTCGCTTTCCTTGTTTCCGTGGCGGGGAGTGGAAGGTTCTGCGAGGTCGTTTGCTGTCCTTCGAGCCGTTTCCTCGGGAGTGGGCTCTTCGGGGCATCTTTTCGTGCGGAGATCGAGTCGAGTCTTCTGCAGCGGCGTGCCTTGGTGGATCAGCGGCAACTTGCCCTCGCAGTTAAGGTGTCGACCTGTTTTGCGAGGTTATCAGCTTGTCTGTTTTCGCCGGCGCTGGCGCAGTTCCTTCATCTGCTGGCCTCAGTGTTTGCATCAGCAGTGACTGCGGACGCATCTCCAGCTGGACTCTTCTCAGCGTTGGCGTCGACGGGTGTTCCGTCTAGCACGGGTGTTCCGTGTGCAGTTGCGAGATAGATAGATCCGTAACCCCCCCTTCCTTCTAGCGAACTGCCAAACTGTAGGAACCGAAATTCGCACCGTCAAATTAAGTTGATTTGGAGGAAAGCGAGTGAACCAAGCCTTCCCTGAAGGTCCGGATATCTGCTGGGCGCACGCGACACAATCGATGCGACAAAGAAAATATGAAGCGAAATAAAAATCGTAGAACAAAGAATGGAGCAAAAGATCTTATTTCCGAATCCGGCAAGCGTGAACAACAGGTAAGAGCCTCCTACAGGGGCTGTCGGCAAGTTCGCTAGTCTAGCAACCTAAGTTCTAACCTGGTTGAGTCGCGGCTAGTAAAGCGGAAAATAATGCCTAAATTGCTCTAAGTGCTCGGGAGTTTTGTGATCTCCTTTGCTTCTTGCTCAAAGCTCTCCTTATATACTCCTCTTAAGGCGGTCTATCTTCTGCGGGCTGAATCGGGCCTTTTCCATTTTCGTCCATCTTTGTGTTTATCGGGAAACTTGACATTTATCTTCTGAAAACTTGACATTTATCTTCTGGAAACTTGACATTTATCTTCTGGAAACTTGACATTTATCTCTTATGTGAGGATAAAGATAAACCGTCATAGTTATCCTTCCTTTCGGAAAATCGTCGTGGGCGTTTTGGCCACGTTAGGCGTTAAGCGTTTTACGGTTTTGAAAGGAAGGTCTTTAAAGGTTTCGGTGTTTCCGAAGGAACCTCAATTCCTCGTATAGTCGAGATAGTGGTGTTCCAGAATAACCGTGATCGTACCAAACTTGCGTAGATTGATCGAACAAGCTAAGATGGGATCGAACCGGCCGATAGGACGAGACCGGGCGAGGGCGCGGACCGCGCCAGCCGACCAGCGTGGTGCGCCCGCATCGGGTGCCGCCAGGCCAGGCGAGTGCCGCCGGCGGAGGCCGGCCAGCGTGAGTGCCGCGGCATGGGCCGGTGCCGCCGGCGCCAGGCGGCCAGCGTGGTGCGGCGCCAGGCTGGCGTGAGTGCGCCGGGCGCCAGCGGCCAGCGTGGCAGGTGCCGCCCGGCATGGGGCGGCCAGCGTCCGCGTCCAGCGTGCCGCGGTGCCAGGCGAGTGCCGCCGGCGCCAGGCCGGCCAGCGTGGGAGTGCGCTGGCATAGGCGAGTGCCGCCCGTGCCAGGCGGCCAGCGTCCAGCGTGCCGCGGTGCCAGGCCATCTTGCCGTCCGTTGGTTTTTCGTTGTTCGATCTTTCCCCGTCGGTCGTTTGCGGAAATATTTGAGTTTGGGAAGGTCTTTAGCCGTAGATTTCGAGATAATCGTTTCTAATCCAGCGAGATTCCTCGAGTATCGGGATTTGAGATGGACTTGGATTTGTAGATTTTCCGTCGTCGAGGATGCGAGCAATGTGGCTTCGAGTTTTAGATGTGTTAAAAGATGAATCTTTTAAAAAATCGGAAGGCTTTGCAGAAGAACCATTGTAGATCTCGGACGATCCGGACATGGGTTTTAAGGAACCAAGATGCTGCCATTGCCCGAGATCATGAGATGATTGCACGGATGGGCACCAGGATCCTTGCCGCTGGTGCCAGGCGGGAGCGGACGAGCCTTCCCGTGAGTTTTATCGAGCGACGACCCGTTTCTTGGCTTTGATCGTCGCTTGGCTTTTCTTTCGAGGATTTTCGGGTGACGATTTCGTCATTGACCGATTTTGACCCCAACAGTCTCTTTCTCAAAAAAGATCATTACAGTTTTTAAAATAAAAAAAGAACATCTTCGTCTCGAGTAGCAACCCTAAGTATACTACAACTTTCCAAAATCCTCGTCGACATTGTGTTTACTTCTTCTTCCTCGAACTAACGCTCTGTCGTTGATACTGTGTCGTCTTAAAGAAATATCCTCTTCGCCGAAATCGTCGTCTTCAATCGTTAGTACGAAATCGTCACTTGTTCGCCGTTGTCTTTTACGGTAGGATGTCGCGACGTTATATATTGTGTTTGGTTGAGTTTGCTGCTCAGTTATATATTGCAGTTATATATTATATTTCATCTGAGCATCTGATTTATATATTTTGTTGCGACTGTGATTTGGTTTTGAAGCGGCTGTGATAGGGTTTTGTTGCGGGTGTGATAGAGGTTTGTTGTGTCTGAGTTAGAGTTATGTTGCAACCGAGTTAAGGTTATGTTATGGCTGAGTTATTGTAATATTGTGGCTGATTTATACTATGTTGGGTCTAAGGTAATGTTTTGTTACGGCTGAGTTATTGTTATGTTGTGGATGCGTTATTGTTATGTTGTGACTGAGTTATCGTTGTGTTGTGGCTGATTTATTGTTTTGTTGTGACTGAGTTATTGATGGGTGATATAATCAGATGGATGTTTCTGAAGTTAAATCACGGGGTTACCCTCCAAGACTTTATCCTGAAGGGTCTTATAACCTAGAAGATAAAAATATCAATCAAAATTTCGCTTAGGAGATTGCCCTATCGTTGTAGAAACAATAGGACTTGATGTGTGGAAGCACTGCTGAACTCTCCCTTGGAGTAGTTGCTAGGCTATGTGGGCCATAAAGCGTGTGGTCTGGTAGGACAGTACACTATCTACTACGTAGACATCTCCGAGTACATAAGAAGGAGATATGGAGTCTCGTGGTTGATGAGCCTATCAGGTTTAGCTTGCTCGAATTTGGTGAGATCACCAAGTTAAACACAGGTCCATTGCCAGAAGAAAAATTTGAACCTGATCAATACAAAGCGTTTTGGAAGGAGTTGAAGGTACCGCTTGGGATGAGACCCAAGTTAGACGAACTCAAGTCAGCATTAGACTTCTGTCAGCTTTGGAGTTTTGAAAAGCGTAAGTGGTTGGGGCTGCTATTTCTTCAAGCTATGGGACTCTATTGTTTGCATCACAATTCAAGGATACCCTTTGAAAGTTCAATAAGGGTATTTGCGATGAAGCCATGAGGTTGTATCCTTGGGGTCGGACTGCATACGGAGTTCTCATTGACTCTATTAAAACATTGTTTCCAGAAGGAGGGTCATACACAATAAGCGGCATGAAGGGCGCGTTTGGTTTGGTATGAATCCATCGCTACTTTGGTGAGTGTTTTGGGAGAGTGCTTCCAAATGAAGACGTTCGCTTTTGCGATGGGATGGAAAGCGTACATAAAATTATTGATAACCTGTTGTCTGAGAGATCAACAAGCATAGCGAGGTAAGGTTTAACCTGAGTTATGAGTTATTCGGAGGCTGAATTAATTTTAATTTTAATTTTATTGATGGCTGAGTTATGAGATATTTGGTGGCTGAGATTTATTATAACATGGTGTTGCAGGTCCGTGTGAGGAGAATGGTTTTGAGGACTCAATACAAGAGATGTTTCGGAATTGCCGAAGGAACTAGAAGACCCACAACTAGTTAGCTTGATAACAGACATATATACTGGTACATTTGTCAAAGGTTTTGGAAAGTGCAGGAGAATGTGCAGGGAAGCGGAATGAGAAGAAGAAGAAGAAAACGAAGGGTGGAGTTTCGTCAGAAGCTGAGCCACCCACTAAGAAGCAGAAGAAAATGAACAACAGTGAGGGTGAAGCTAGTGCAACGGGAAATTTTCTAGCGACAAGGAAGGTAGCAAAGATTTGGGGAACAATGCGACTCGGAGAACATTATGAATACTCTGGCGGATATCTCCAGAAAAGTTGAAACGATTGACTCGGTTTAACGCTACGAGTTAGAGCGGAACACATGAGCACTGGGGGTGGGAATGGTGCCAAAAACATTGATAACCTCTCCAAAGAATATGACGACGTAGAAGAATCATCAGAGTTGCCATCACCGCAGCGGAATACAAAGCAGAAGTCTGTCAATAGTCCAGCGTTAGCTAAGACCCCTGCTAAGGATTTGGGACGAAAACAATTTGGCGAAGGGTTGATACATCTAGAGGGGTGAAAAGAACATTGGCTGAGGATTTCGGTAGTGCCGAAACAACACCTGCTAAAGCGATTGAACTAGATTTCGTAGATGTATCTCCTTCAAAGACTACTAAGGCTGATAAGGTTGCTAAGGCTCCACCGTTGCGACGCGGCGCGAGGAGGCGTAATGTAAAGGATGAGGCTGAGGCTGAGGATGCCGCTGCTAAGAAAAAAGTAGAGAAAGCAGAGAAGGCAGAGGCTGTGTTGAAGAGGAAGGAGATGAATGCCGAGAAAACAAAAATTGAGGCTTAGTTAAAGAAAAAAACATAAACTGAGTTAAAGGAGGAGGCTGAGTTAAAGAACAAGAAGGATGCTGATTTAAGGAAGCAACAAGCCAATGCTAAGAAGAAGGAGACTGAGTTGAAAAAGCTGGGTGTTGCTGCAACCGGGTCACCACCGCGTAAGGGTGTAATAAGAGTGCCTATAAACACGAAAAAGGTGTCTGAAGAAGACAGTGACTTAGCTGAGGTGACTGACGAGAACGAAGTGTTGGCGGAGTCTGAGATATCGAGTCAGGACCTGTTAACATTTTCCATCATAAAAGAATCACGGGAGAGAAATGTTCAATTATCTCCACAAGGGTTTGCATTGTCGACGGTTTCTTCAGAACCTTCAGCACTAGTTTTTCCGTACATTGACAACAATGGAACGACGTGCATGAGGAAGAATGGTGAGCCTTCATCAGCAATATATGACCCTTGGACACCTGTTGATCCGGCTCTATTTGAAAAACTTAAGCAATACCTTAGCAGTATTCCACCCAAACCAGCAGGTAAAAAAGTTATAAGATCAGCTGATCATGAGAGTGACTTCTACAGCATACTCATCCATGAAAGACCATGGCCAAATAAGGAATATGGATGGGTGTTTGATAATGTAAGTCTTTATTACGGCTAAATTTTCTGTTACGACTGAGTTATATTTTATATTGACGGCTGAGTTGTTAATATTCTTTGTGTAGCATATCGTAGCGTATATAAATTGCCTCATTCTGGTCCAAGCGAGATCCCACCCCATTCTGATCCAAGCGCATTGCCTTCTTTGACCCTTGGTTCTTAGCTCTTTGGGTTCACGATTACAAACAGTTTATGATTAAACCAGCTATGATGAAGTTTAAAGGCAATAGTTACGAAAAACTAGTAAACGGTAGGATTCCCAGCGACTTTCAGACAAACTTGATGTGGTATCAAGATGTGGATCACTTGTACGGATGTCTTCCAACAGGCAGAAATCACTGGGTGGCGTTTCCGTGGATCTGAAGAATGAGAAGATTGATTGGTATGATCCAGTCGTTGGACAGGTTACCCCGAAAGTGAGCAGAAAATTCTAGGTTATTTTAAACCGCTAACGGAAATGCTTCCTGTGGTTTTGAATGAACTTATTCCTGCCAATCTCCAAACCCCTAGTAAGAAGAAGCTCACATTCAGAAGGAGGAGTAAAAGATTCATTCCACAAAGCAAACAGATTGGCGATTCTGTGGTGTATTCTTTGAAGTTTGTGGAGTATCTAGCGGTTGGGGTAACTTTTGATGGGATAAACGATAAAAATATTCAAGGTTTGCAGGTGAAGATGGCAGCAGAGATCCTTGATGAAGGAGGAAACACACATTTGAACAATCTGCTGTCCAATTGAACCTATGTCTTTTATTTTGTATTTGACTTAAGTTGTCTATTTTTATTATGTATTTGACTTTAGCTTAAATATCCCAGCCTTATCGTTTCTATAACTCAACCCTGTCGTAGATGTGTAACCCCCAAACATACCCTAAAATCGAAAATGTTCATATAACTCAGATGTGTTGGTAGCTATAACTAAGCTGTAACTACCTAAACAACTCAGCCATGCATACACATTTCAATAAAACGGTATAATGTTTACATAACTCAGCAGTATCGACTACTATAACACAGCCGTAACGCTTCTAAAACTAAGTCATACCTCAAACATACCCTAAAATAAAAAAGATATGTTTATACTTTAAAATATTATATTAACTTCAGTTACCAATTTAAAGTGAATATATAATCAACTGAATTGGTCTAATGTATTGAAATTACGAGTTTGAAATCGATCATGATATTGAGGTATAGGTTGTCTTACAATTACTTAAAACCTTACAATACTTCTATAAGATGTTAGGAAAATACAACCCAAGTAAACTATATACAATCAACTTCTAAATGAATTTGTGTTATTTACCATATTTCCTGCACCATAAAGCCAAATCATAAACATAAATAACTAAATAAGCAACCCTAAGCCCTAAAAATGCAATCCTAATCCCTAAATCAAACAATAAGTCAGCCGTCAAAGTTATAATAACCCACCGTCAAATGTTACTTAATCTCGACTTTTCATATTTTGGGTGGGAAAGATATATAGCCAAATCAGATTAATTTCCCTTAAATTTATCTCGCGACTTTTGACTTCACAGATCTCTCTATATATAGTCCCCTTCTCTTACACTTTTTCGTACAGATTTTCTAACACCATAAAAAATTAAATTATGTCAGTTGTTCCTAGTTATTCAATGAGGTTAGAAAACAGTGTCAATGCCATTCATAGCTATGCAAATCAGGAAAACCTCCCAGTTCTATATCCTGGTCCAGGTGACTTGCTTGACAAAACCATTCCTAACTGGTTTAGATTTTTAAGCGACCTCTCCCTAGTGATCCCGCCGATTCTAATAGAAGGATGGGTTCATGCATGGCCGACATATCGCGACATTCCCAATCATATTAAGGAACACTGGTTTCTTCAACTTGCTGTAAGGACCGAATATGTTTTCAAATCAGATAGAGATAACAGCAACACTAATATTTGTAATGTTTTTTGTTTGTAGCGTAGAAACATGTGTGATCGAAGGCATAATTCTCTAGTTTGGACACATTTTAATCAGGTTGCTGTTTCGATTTCAGATGCGAGGGTTGAAGAGAAGATGGGCGCATGGAGGCGACAAGCCTTCGTGGATGCTTACTAGAGTGTGGCGTGAACTCATCCACATGTTTGAAGAGTTCGGTCCGGATAATTTTGGTTTTACAGTGATTCCTTGTCTGTATTTTTTAGGTTTCACCCCGAAAAATGGTACTTTTCCTTGCCTCTAAGTATTATAACTCAGCATGTTGGTAAATATTATAAAACTCAGTCAGTAAGTAACAACAACTAAGCAAAGAAGAAACAATAACTCAGCCAGAAAGTAACAACAACTCAGCCGGAACCGTAACTTTGCTTAATGGAGTTTCTAGTTTGGTTGGTACAATTATGGTGAAAAAAAAAATAAAGTTAAAATTAAATTTAACTCAGCCTTCTAATAATAATTACTCAGACGCAAGAAACAATAAGTCGTCTCCCCACGTCAATTCAATCAATTATGACTCCCTTGATTAGGCGTGTGAAAATAGGTTACGGCTGAAAATATTACCGAGACCTTTGTAATATCGAGACGATAAAGGAACAATTATTAAGCAGTCTACATAAGTCATTTGTAACAATAACTCAGCTATGAAGGACATATTTTATTTCAAGTTTTCAAATAATAATGGTGTGTGAGAAATATACTGCTGGCACGCATACATCTAGTGATTTATATTATTTTATATATTTAATTATTAAATACAGATAGAAACTAAACGCTGCTATTTCAATGATGTCGTTTTCCTTCATTCAATTAAACTCGGCGAAATGTCTATGAAATTTAATTTTTTTCAGATTAAAAATGTCTTCCTCACCCTCTGTTTCTGGAAATTATGCCAGACGACGTTTAAACGCGGAGCAAGGAACGCGAAACAGTGTTGGTGTGGTGAATCCTCTGAAATTTTTACATATGCAAGCGTTATGAATCCAGGATGATTGTACTATTGCTGTGCAAAAGGATATCATAAGGTTAGTTTTGGTTCTTATTTAGTATGTTTTCAAACGTAATACTTTGATCTGGTTATATTGGTGAAAACAGAGATATTTATTCAAATGGGCGGATGAGTGTTTGGTGGAAGATGTCGAAGATATCAAGCCAGTGATTCGTGGCATGAACGAAGACATCTCCAAGTTGAGACTTAACGTTGCTTGTTTGGAAAAAGAGATTGAAGTAATTAAGAAGGCTGACATGAGAAAAGGAGACGAATGTATGAGGAATGTGGTTGTTTGTGATGTTGGAATGGCGATACTTTGCTACTACTACTTCTTCGTTTAGTCATGCTTTGTAACCATAAGTCAGCCTTGATGTAATATGTAACTCAGCCTTAACGTTCTATGCATTTCAGTCCTACTCATAATAACATAACTCACCCGTATCATCATAATTAGTATGTACAATTAATTATGTCATCATGTTTATTAGGCGTGTGAAAATAGGTCACGTCACTTCAATCAGCTATGCCGTCCCCTTTATTAGGCGTGTGAAAATAGGTTACGGCTGAACTAATACTGAGACCTTTATAATATCGAGATGATAATAATTTGCTTAATGGAGTTTCTGGTTAGGTTGGTTTAATTCAGTCGTATAGAAACGATAGACTGAACGAAACCATAATTCAGTCGTAATAAAAAAAACATGATATTAAAAACTCAGCCGTAATACAAAACTTTATAATCCGTAACCCAGTAGAAATACTTAACTCAGCCGTAATACAAAATCATGAAAATACTTAACTCAGCCGTAATCTGAAAACATGAAAACCATAACCCAGGCTGAATCCATTCAGCACTTTTCCATTACATCTTCACCACTTCCTTGTGTCCCTAAGCAGGCTTATCTGTTCAAAATCACGGAAGAACAACCCCAGCTTTTAGATCCAGAAACAGCGGGTACACATGTTGTCATCCTTAGTGGTATCAATGTGCCACAAGCACATACATTGTCGCTCCATAAGATTTGCATATTGGCAACTGTATAGCGACAGAACAACATAATCAATGAAATTAGCCCTCCTACCGCGAAACTCGTCAGCATGCCACAAACCCCATCCCCATTTCACAGATCGCACCAGTTTCCGATCCTACTGTCACCCAGGAAAATACTGCCCATCTCCCAGAAAGATTGTTCAGTGATTGCGTGTGTATACACAGCACGCCATATCCTGCATTTGCTGCACGTTTCACGAAAGCAAGCCCTTCTTTTTATTTGTCGAATGTGTAGAAAAACTGTACACCCTTTATATAAAGTGTGCTTGGGTTTCTCTCCTCGTAGCAAGTTTTCAACAACTCAGAAGACATAGCGAGTCCCCAGGGAAAAGATAACACATCGAAAGAATGGTATACCCTACGTCGGTCTGCTAACGCCTTCATCGACTTGGGCGATGCTCTCATGCCATTGAGATCTTGGAAGGAGTTCACGGACCACACGTTCGACCACTAACGCCTGAATATCTTCAGGCATTTCAAGAAGAGGGAAATATTCCATTTAGTATGACAGGGGTGGAAATGATTTTGTAGAGAATTTGAAGTTCTAATAATTGTTCCAGAAGTAACTTATTTTTCAGCAGTCGTATCGCTGTCATAATACAGCCTTGTCGTCTCTTATAATAATTTTGACGTTTCGTATTTTGGTGAAACTTTTTTCTATAGCTCAGCATGGTGTATTTCATAACTTTTCTATAACTTAGCGTATCATCACAATAACTCAGCCGATATTGTATTTTCTAGGTTACGATTTTGGGTGAGTATTTTAAGAGTAAACAATTATGTAGTATTTATTAACTTAAAATTAAGAGAATTAGTCATCTCCCCACGCCACTTCAATCAAATATTTTCCCAACTCACTCATAATAAAAAACATGATATTAATAACTCAGCCGTTATACAAAACATTAAAATTTGTAACCGGTTGAAATACAAAATCATGAATATTCTTAACTCAGTTGTTATACAAAAAATAGAAAACCATAACCCAGCCGTAATCCATTCAAGACTTTTACATTACATCTTCACTATTTCCTTGTGTCCCTAAACAGGCTTACCGATTCAAAATCACGTAAGAACAACCCCACCTCTTTGATCCAGGAACAGCGGTTGCACATGTTATCACCTTAGTGATATCAATGTGCCACAAGGAGATACATTGTCGCTCCACAAGATTTGCACATTGGCAACTGTAGAACGACGGAAGAAAATATGAAATGAACAGGGCACTCTGTTCGCAGAACTCGTCAGAATGCCACAAACCCCATCCCCATTTCACAGATTGCACTAGTTTCTCGATCCGCTCAACTGATTCTTTTGGAATATCAGCAAAATACTTCCAATCACCCCAAAAGATTAAGCGAGTCATTGCGTGTGTATACACATCATGCTCATATCCTGCATCTCCTGCATGCTTCATGAGAGAAAGCCCTTGTTTTTAAGGCCGTATGAGTAGAAAAATTGCACACCTTTTATATAAAGTGTGCTTGGATTTCTCTCAGTAGCAAGTTTTCAAAAATTAAGAAGGCATATTGAGCCCCCAGAGAATGGATAACACATCAGAAAAATGGTATACGTTACGCCGGTCTGCTAACGCCTTCATCGACTTGGACGATACTCTTACGCCATAGAGATATTGGATTGAGTTACGGGCCACATGTTCAACAACTAACGCCTGATATCTTCAGGCAGTTCAAGAAGAGGGAAATAATCCATTTAGTCTGACAATGGATGAAACTGATTAAGAGAGAGAGAGACCAATTGTGTAAAATATAGAGAGTTCTTAGATCTTATAACTGTTCAAGAATAACATTATTTATCGGCAGTGAAACGGTTTTAATATCGCGACGTTTCGTATTTTGGCGAGATTTTTTGTCCATAACTCAGCCGTACCACTATGATAACACAACCACGTTTCGTATTTTAGTCGGGAATTATTTTCCATAACACCGCTGTAATATATTTCATTCTATAACTCAGTCTTATCAGTATAGTTAGTACGTATAATTAAGTTTAAATTAAGCTAGTCACTCCCCACGTCACTTTAGTTGACTAATTATGTCATCATGTTTATTAGGCGTAATGCAGTTTTATATAAAATTAAGAGTTTTAGTCGTCTCCCCACGTCACTTCAGTCATCCTAACTCAGCCATTAATTGATTAATAAACGACATTTCGTATTTCCAGTTTTAAAAATAATAATGGCGTGTGAAAAATACGGCTGGCATACATCGAGTGAATTACAATTTTCTCCGTTAATATTGTGTATATTTCATTATTAAAAAGGATAAAAGCTCAAAGCTGTCGTTTCTATGATGTGTTTTTTATTAGGCCTGTGAAAATAAGCTTGTGAAAATAGGTTCTGACTGAACTAATACGAGACCTTTATAATATCGAGATGATAAGACTTTTCTTAATGGAGTTTCTAGTTAGGTTGGTTTAATTCAGTCATATACAAACGATAGCCTTACCGAAACCGTAATTCAGTCGTGATAACGAAAACATGATACTAATAATTCAGCCGTAATACAATACATTAAAATCATGAAAATACTTAACTCAGCCGTAATACAAAAACATGAAACACCATAACCCAGACTGAATCCATTCAACACTTTTCCATCACATCTTCACCACTTCTTTGTGTCCCTAAGCAGGCTTATCGGTTCAAAATCACATGATCGAAACAGCTGTTACACATGTTATCATTCTTAGTGGTATCAATGTGCCACAAGCAGATACATTAGTGAAACGGTTATATTATTGCAATAAATATTAATTTAATTTGCGAAGTTTCGTATTTTGGCGGGAACTTTTTTCCATAACACAGCCGTGATGTATTTCATTCGATAACTCAGCCATAAATAAACGATAACGTAACCCAAATCATAATAGTTTTCATACATTAATTTGTTGTTCGACACACATAATGGCATTGCAAAGAACATAAAAAAGATAGGAAGCTTCTGATACATTACATCTTCACCACCTCCTTGTTTCCCTAAACATGGCCACCATTGAAAATCACGGAAGAAGCACCCAGCTCTTTGATCCAGAAACAGCGGTTGCACATGCTGTCATCCTTAAAAATATTAATCTGCCACAAGTTCCATGATCGCTCAATAAGATTTCCACATTTGCAACTATATAACGATGGAAGATAAGATGAATCGAACAATTCTTTCTTATCACGAAACTCGTTCACGATACCACAAACCCCATCCCCATTTCACGGTCGGACTAGTTTCCGATCCTCTCAGCTGATTCTCTAGGAATACGGCTCATATACTGCCCATTACTCCAATAGATTACTCGAGTGATTGCGTGAAGGTATATAGCACGCTCATATCCTGCATCTGCTGCTTGCTTCAAGACAGAAAGCCCTACTTCTTTAAAGCCGAAAGAGAAGAAAAACTGTACACCCTTTGTATAAATTGTGCTTGGGTTTCTCTCCTCGTAGCAAGTTTTCAAAAACTGAGAAGGCATACCGAGTCTCCAGGGAACGGATAACACATCGAAAAAATGGTATATCCTACGCCGGTCTGCTAACACCTTCATCCACTTTGACGTTTCTCTTATGCAATAGAAATTAAGGATGGAGTTACGGGCCACACGTTCGACAACTAACGCCTGAATATCTTCAGGCAATTCAAGAAGAGGGAAATATTCCATTTAGTCGGCGGGTGAAATGATTAGAGAGAGAGAGAGAGAGCAATTTTGTAAAATATAGAGAGTTGGAGATCTTATAATTGTTCGAGAAAAACATTATTTATCGGCAGTGAAATGGTTTTAATATCACGACGTTTCGTATTTTGGCGGGACTTTTTGTCCATAACTCAGTCATATCATCACAATAACTCAGCCGTGAATTCTCTAGGTTCCGTAATTTGGGCAAGTATTTTAAGAATAAACAATTGGTAAGTGGGAATTAGTTTAATTACAACAAATAAGAAAAAATATTCAGAGTAAAACATAAAATACAACTGATTAAAAATGTGTATTTGTTATTTCTTAATTTGTGTAAACCATCTTAAAAATCTTATATTTTGGGAACAAATGTACTAATTATTATGTTAAAATTAAGAGAATTAGTCGCCTCGTCACTTCAATCAATTATGCCTCCTTTATTAAGCGTGGAAAACGCTACGGCTGAGATCTTTATAATATCGAGACGATAATACTTTCCTTAATGTAGTTTCTAGTTAGTTTGGTTCAAATGAGTCGATATAAACGATAACCTAACGAATCCATAATTCAGCCTTTAATAAAATTAACTCAGCCTTCAATTAACAATAACTCAGCCGCCTTTAAAATATAACTCAGCCTTCAAATAACTATATCTCTGTGGCATTAATTATCTCTGTGGTCAAAGGGTTGCTTTCCAAAGGCCATCAATATATTCCAAACGAGGTCAATAGATCCTTTTTTATCTATAAATACAATACCAGATCTCGGTATAAGAATTTTATTCCTTTACTTCATTTGTTCTTGTTTTGCAAACTCATAGATAAGTTAGTTTTCCTTCTTTTCCTTATTCTAATTTTCTATGCAATGCGATTTTGCAATCTCAAATGAAGTTATAAATTGTATGTTTGTCTATATATGTTATGTACTAACAACCTGTTTTCGATTTTGATGAAGCATCAAGTGTCAATGGAATGAGAGAAAAGGATGATAAAGCGCCCTATGGAGGAGGTCTATGGATTGGATCCTGCTGAAAGTTTTAACAAAGGAAAAAAGGAAACCAAGGAGCATTATCTTCTCCGGTTAATGAACACAGGAAATCTAAATCTGAATGGAATGAGGCTTCAAGCAAAGCAAAGTCCAATGCTGCGAAAATGGATTGGCTTGATGCCATTCTCATGGCTAAAGGAAACTTCGACTTCGTGGCTGAGTTGGAAAAACTAACAGCAGAACACATGGAAGCCGAAGGAAACTTGGCTAATGTGAAGGTCAAAGTACCTGCTTGGTTTAAGCTTTGGGAACCCGGATGATGGATGTTTAATCTGATGTTATGAATTTCTATGTTTGTTTTAAGACTAGTATTTATGTAATATTTAACTCAACCGTTATGTTTTTTTACTCAGCCTTTACGTTTTAGGCATTTCAGCCATATCATCACAATAACTCAGCCGAAGTTGAATTCTCGACGTTTCTTTTTATGGCCTGGAAATTTAAGAATAAACAATTACGAATGGACAATTAAATTAAAACTAAATTAGTTGTTTCCCACGCAATTCAATCAAATATGCCGCCCTTAATTAGGCGTGCGTGTGCAAATAGGTTACAGCTGAAACTAATACCGAGGCCTTTGTAATTTCGAGACGATAAAGTAACTTTTCTTAACGGAGTTTCTAGTTAGGTTGGTTAAATTCAGACGTATATAAACCATAGCCTGACCCAAAAAGTAATTCAGTCGTATTACAAAAACATGATATTAATAACCCACCGTAATACAAAACATTAAAATCTGGAACCCAGTTGTAATACTAAATCATGAAAATTCGTAACTCAGCCATTATACAAAAAATTAAAAACCATAACCCAGCCGTAATCCATTCAACACTTACGCATCGGACAAGTTTTCATTATGTCCACTCTCCACATCGAGAACATGCTTCAGGACGCTTGTTTGAAAGTGAAACTTCTAAACCAGATTTCATCCTACTTTTCTTTGGTCTTCCTGGTTGTTGACTAATATTGGGGCAAGCACGGTAGGTTAGCCACGATTTTGAACAGAAGCCCGTCAACCGGCATGACCGATTGAGCATAGGCTCACCAAATAAGCACTGTTAAGTAAGGACTGCAAAGGGATATACGAGATGGTATATGGTAATTCGCTCAAACGCTGGCACGCACTTTTCTCTATCAAATTAACAACATGCAAAGACTCGCCGATGATCCATATTTAACTTCGAGTGATGATCATTAATCCTTTGTACCGTCAACGCTTGCGCATTACGACCTTATTAAAATGGAGAATTATACAGCTGACTTATAATATAACAGGCTGAATTAACAATATTTGTGGCTGACTTATCGTGGATCGGCTGACTTACGTGTAGTAGTTTCTCCACACCAGCGTGGCGTGGTTTGCTGCAATCTGGCATCCTCTTTCGCTCAGCAAACCATCTTGTCATCATAACCCTTATTAATTCTAATATTCGAACAATGTTAAGACCTATAGCATTGGCAGTGCTATGTTCATTGATTCAGCTATGTTCGTAGTCATCAAATTCTACCTCTCGCCCGGGAAATGAACACGCGCCCACAGTCTAACATCAGCTCTTTGGAGGTAGCCATGGAGTTCATGATTAATCGCTTCAATCTCATCGAATAACGTTTCAAAGTCAGTCAGCCAAAACATCTTGCCGCTTTCTTCACGGACGAAATGCTTATTTTCCTTTGTAGCGTCCCAAAATGTTCTTATCTAAATGGTACGTGCAAATTCCCGAGAAGCAGCGGACACACATTTCCAATTGCTTTTCCTATTGAGTTATGCCTATTCGAGATTATCACAAGACCCTCATCGTCAGGAATCAAAAGTTTTAGTTGCGCAAAAAACCAATGCCACGAATCATTATTTTCAGTGTCAACCACTGCGAAGGCTAATGGAAAAATCTGAAAGTTACCATCTTGAGCTAGTCTTTGTGAGAAGCGTCCCCTGTATTTACCGTTAAGAAGCGTACGTCGACAACCACAACTGCGCATGAAAGGAACCCCATTTACGCTCGCACCAAACGCAAGAAACAAATACATGAATCTTCCAAACTCATCGATTTGAAGGCAGCGTGCTTGTACCGGTTGCCCTTCTTATCATGTATAAGTAAGAAGGCAAGTTTTCAAACTCACTCTTAGGTCTTCCCTCCTCGATTTCCCTTGCAAATCTCACGCTCGATATGATTTCCAATAATCCATTTGTCCACGGAAAATGATTCAATTAACTCAGCCACATCACATAATTCAAGTATGCATCGCTATTATAACTAATTTCTAATATTAAAGTAACTCAGCCGCCAGATAAATAAGTCAGCCAAAACTGAAAATTACTTTTACACCAAATCCGCTTATAGCTATTCGACACTGTAGGTAATGGACGACGATCAACATCGCCGAAAGTCCTTGTACAACCGCCCTAAAATATCC
>JAEACV010001006.1:0-50655 GCA_016432835.1 Brassica nigra
CGATGAGAACGTCGAGGTGGTGGGAGCGCTCAAGGCGTGAATGAGGAAGTGGACCAGCCTGCTAGTTCATTTGGGATTTCCGCATCCGGATTTCTCAATGTTGACTTCCTTTTGTGAATCGTATTTTTGGCCGTGTGTGGCGTTTTAGTAATTTTATTCTGCGACCGTTGGAGGTTGCATTCTTATGTTTTGGGACTGGCCGTTGGTGGCTTTGAATCCTGCCGTTTTTGGCTTTTATGAATATGAAATTCGCGAGATTTAGTCTTTTATTTTGATTTATACTTTCGTCAAGTGTAGAGGGAAGGATGCGAGTAGTCACTTCGTATCCTAACTCTTTTTTTGTAGCTTGGTCCGTATGCTACTTTTTAGCGGCGTTTTAGGTTATGGCGATAAGAGACATGTTTTGGGATCTCGTATCTCGATACTATGTCTGTGAGATGTCAAGATCCAGCAAGACTGGGTTTAGGGCAAGACCTAGGCTTACTCTCAGCTTTAAGGCTGTCGCGATGATCGATCGGCTTTTCGTTTTGCCTGTTAGTGATTTCTTCCTGATTCTTTTAGTTTAAAGTCCGCGACTGAGTCGCAAACATATGACTTGTGTTAAAAGAATCGAGCTATCTTCGGAGTTTATCCGAGATGCTAAACCAAAATTTTGGATTTCTTGTATAGCGGCGCTATGATATCCTTGTGGGATGTAAGAGGACCTTGTAGGTCGACTACGAGTTTGTATTGAGTGAAACGTTTCTTGTATCGTCGCCGGAGCCAATCGTGAGTGAGTTATTACAAGTCGCGGTGGACTGTCTTTGCGGATGATCTGAGTTTTGTTATCTTTTTAAGAAGTTGCGACGTCTCGCGTTTCTTTGAAGATATGATTTTCGTTTTTCCGAGCGTTGATACATTTAGTGAGCATAAAGATGAAAGAATTTTATTAAACATTTCGAAAAGTTGAAGTACATGTGCGGATTTTCGGCGTTTTTGTGGAGATATAGAATTATCACGCATCAGTCCCCTTTTGGTGAGGGGATAGCTGAACTTCGCCAGGTTTCGACGGGCTTTTCGTACCTCTTCCGAGGATCAAGCCATCTCGTAGTTCTGATAGTTGTCGCAAACGTTTTTACTCCCGTCGTTGCCGTTCCAATCGTCTGGTTGGATGCGGTTTGTGCGGGGTTGAGCTATGCGCTTTTATGGCGGTTCAGAGGTTTTGTCGCTGTCTTGAATCGTTGCTCGTTCGGATGATTACGGATCATCTTTCTTCGAGTCCTGGGAATGTTGTGTGATTCCTTTGCTTTCGTTTCGGGTTGGCCGCAGGGCGTTCGATCTTTCGCAGTTTGAACTTCGGCTGGTAGAGAGTCGATTGTTTACTACTACCCAGATGGCTGCGGTTCCGGCCGGTCAGAAATTTGATACAGAGGTGATATGTGGATGGTATGCTGCCTTCATGGAGTTGATCAAAGGGTTCCCATAATGGTTGTAGATGGCGGGTTGTCGAAGCTACTGCAAACTGAGCGATCTTTGTAACTTCCTTTGCCATGACCGAGTTTAATTCTCCGAGGTCATGGTAGTGGCGCCCGAAAACCCATCAAAGGTTTTGGCTCGGGGCGACTTCCCCAGTGGGATCTTCATCCTGTAGGGTGTCGCGGAAGATGGCGTTGACCGTGCTTCTGTATGCGATGAGAATCACGGCCGACTTCGAGATCTAGATTACCAGGTCGATTACGAAAGTTCAGCGGTGAGGTTTGTCGATTAGGCGGTCTCGTGTTCAGCGATCGTGTGGTTAAGAACATCGCTGTCAGGGAACCAGTTGGAACTGGTCTCACTTTTGCCAGGCTTTTATCGACAGACAAGTCTTGGTAGAACTGTGATCCTCCGATGATCATGTTTACCCTCACGGCTACTTTGTAGTTCCTTGGTCGTCTGTCTTCTTCAGCGTTTTTCCCGATTGATTTTCGTTCGCCGCGGTCCTCGGAACAGTTTTGTTGGTTTTAGGCGTTAGTCGGAGCAAGTCCTTTATACTCTTGACCTTTGATAGTTCGGCGGTGAGGAGCTTTCGCGGCCGAGTGGTAAAGAAGCGGTTAGCAGTGGAGTGACCTCTGGTTTCGTGGAACTTCGCGGTAGGAATTATCCTTGTACTGGTTCCTGGTCAGGTGTTTCGGAGGTTCTGCCTTGCTCGAGTTGATGGCGTGAGTTATGCTGCCTGTAGGCGTCTTCCCCTTCGTGATGGACGTTTTTGTCGTTACGAGAGGTTTTCTTTTTCGAGGACGTTTTCTGTGGTCCGTGCTTCGCGATAAAGCTTCATCTCTTCTTCCATGATGATGAAGTCCGTTGCCTTGAATGGAGGTATCCTGGATTGTCAGCGGCTTTTCCAGTAGTATCCACTTCCGAACCGACTTGTACGAGAGTTTTCCTCGGGCGTCGATTGCGACATTGTCGCTGATGCCTGTTACTCTGGCTATCACCAGCTTAAACCTTCGCATGAAGTTGCGGAGTGACTCGTCCTCCTTCTGAGCTAGACTCCATAGATCCCGCGTCGGACGTTTCTCGTCCATGAACATGGAGTATTGTTTGAGAAAGCGCCGAGGCCAGTTGCGAAGCTTCCGATGGAGTTCCTTTTGAGCCGGAGAACCACTCGGCGCGGCGCCTTTGAGGTGCTCGACGAAGAGAAGACAATGACCCACGTCTCGTTCGCGCTCCGGTAGTTTGCACCTGCCCATTGCGATCTGGAAAGACTGCGAGTCGCGACTTAGGATCCGTCGTGCCGTCATAGACCGGGTTTTGATTTTCCTGGTTCGAGATCGTGTTTCCGTGATCCGGGTGGTGAACGGTGTTTTCCGTGCTTCCTCGAGAAGTCTATCGATCTCGGAAGCGGAACTGGTCGCCTGATGGATTTGCGATTTCACGCTTTCGCCCGACCACGGTCTTTTTTTAGAGATTGGCGGAGATCATGGATCTTATTGCTACCGGCGTTCCTCCGAGTTTGTCGGTGCTGGTCGCGATAAATCGAGTTTGATCTTCCGAGTTCTTCCTGCTCCATCCGGTAGAGTTCTTCTTCCTCTTCTGTCATGGGCCTATCGAAGGATACCGTCGCGGCGGACTGGCTGGCGGTCCTCTGGGGTGGATGTCAGCGTCTTCATCGGAAGGATCCGATTGGTGGCTGATATCTAGATCGATCGCTCGGCGTCGCTTTCCTTGTTTCCCGTGGCGGGAGTGGAAGGTTCTGCGAGGTCGTTTGCTGTCCTTTCGGCCGCTTCCTCGAGTGGGCTCTTCGGAGCATCTTTTTCGTGCCGGAGATCCGAAGTCGAGTCTTCTGCCATGGCGTGCCTTGGTGGATCCGGCGGCGCTTGCTCCTCGCCCGATTAAGGTGTCGACCTGTTTTGCAAGCGGGTTATCAGCTTGTCTGTTTTCGCCCGCGCACGGGCGGAGGTAAACAGTTCCTTCATCTGCTGGCGCCTCGGTGTTTGCATCAGCAGTGACTGCGGGGGCATCTCCAGCTGGACTCTTCTCAGCGTTGGCGTCGGCGGGTGTTCCGTCGCGGGTGTTCGATGTAAGGGATTCGCGAGATAGATAGATCCGTAACCCCCTTCCTTCTAGCGCCAAACTGCCAAAGCTGTAGGGAAATTAGCACCCGTCAAATTAAGTTGATTTGGAGGAAAGCAAGTGAACCAAGCCTTCCTGAAGGTCCGGATATCTGCTGGGCGCTACGACACAATCGATGCGACAAAGAAAATATAAGCGAAATAAAAATCGTAAGAACAAAGAATGGAGCAAAAGATCTTATTTCGAATCCGGCGTTTAAGCGTGAACAACAGGTAAGAGCCTCGGCTACGGAGCTGTCGGCAAGTTAAGCTAGTCTAGCAACCTAAGTTCTAACCTGGTTGAGTCGCAGCTTCTAGTAAAAGCGGAAAATAATGCCTAAATTGCTCTAAGTGCTCTGGGAGTTTTTTGTGATCTCCTTTGCTTCTTGCTCAAAGCTCTCCTTATATACTCCTCTTAAGGCGGTCTATCTTCGCGGGCTGAATCGGGCTTTTCCATTTTCGTCCATCTTTGTGTTTATCGGGAAACTTGACATTTATCTTCTGAAAACTTGACATTTATCTTCTGGAAACTTGACATTTATCTTCGGAAACTTGACATTTATCTCTTATGTGAGGATAAAGATAAACCGTCATAGTTATCCTTCCTTTGGAAAATAATGCGTGGGCCGTTTGGCACGTTAGGCCGTTAAGCGTTTTCGGTTTTGAAGGAAGGTCTTTAAAGGTTCGGTGTTTCGAAGGAACCTCAATTCCTCGTATAGTCGAGATAGTGGTGTTCAGAATAACCGTGTCGTACCAAACTTGCGTAGATTGATCGAACAAGCTAAGATGGGATCGAACCGAGGCCGATAGGACGAGAGGAACGAGGGCAGTGGACGCCGAAGCCGACCAGCGTGGCGGGTGCCGCCGGCATAGGCCGAGTGCCCCGGCGCCAGGCGAGTGCCGCCGGCGCCAGCCGCCAGCGTGGCGAGTCCGCCGGCGCCAGGCGAGTACCGCCGGCAGGCGAGCCAGCGTACGTGCTACGGCGCCAGGCTGGCCCAGCGTGGCGAATGCGCCCGGCATGGCGGCCAGCGTGGCAGTGCCGCCGGCAGGCGTCCAGCGTCAGCGTCCACGCCGCGGTGCCAGGCGAGTGCCGCCGGGCGGGCGGCCAGCGTGGCGATGCGCTGGCGTAGGCGAGTGCCGCCGGTGCCAGGCGGCCCGCGTCCAGCGTGCCGCGGTGCCAGGCCATCTTGCCGTCCGTTGGTTTTTCGTTGTTGATCTTTCCCCGTCGGTCGTTTTGCGGAAATATTTGAGTTTGGGAAGGTCTTTGGCCGTAGATTTGAGATAATCGTTTCTAATCCAGCGAGATTCCTCAGTATCGGGATTTGAGATGGACTTGGATTTGTAGATTTTCCGTCGAGGATGCGAGCAATGTGGCTTCGAGTTTTAGATGTGTTAAAAGATGAATCTTTAAAAATCGGAAGGCTTTGCGAAGAACCATTGTAGATCTCGGACGATCCGGACATGGGTTTTAAGGAACCAAGATGCTGCCATTGCCGAGATCATGAGATGATTGCGGATGGGCACCAGGATCCTTGCCGCTGGTGCCAGGAGGGACGAACGAGCCTTCCGTGAGTTTTATCGGCGGCGACCGTTTCTTGGCTTTGATCGTACGGCTTTTTTTTCTTCGAGGATTTTCGGTGTGATTTCGTCATTGACCGATTTTGACCCCAACAGTCTCTTTCTCAAAAAAGATCATTACAGTTTTTAAAATAAAAAGAACATCTTCGTCTCGAGTAGCAACCCTAAGTATACTACAACTTTCCAAAATCCTCGTCGACATTGTGTTTACTTCTTCTTCCTCGAACTAACGCTCTGTCGTTGATACTGTGTCGTCTTAAAGAAATATCCTCTTCGCCCGAAATCGTCGTCTTCAATCGTTAGTGAAATCGTCACTTGTTAGCCGTTGTCTTTTACGGTAGGATGTCGCGACGTTATATATTGTGTTTGGTTGAGTTTGCTGCTCAGTTATATATTGCAGTTATATATTATATTTCATCTGAGCATCTGATTTATATATTTTGTTGACTGTGATTTGGTTTTGAAGCTGTGATAGGGTTTTGTTCTTGGGTGTGATAGAGGTTTGTTGTGTCTGAGTTAGAGTTATGTTGCAACCGAGTTAAGGTTATGTTATGGCTGAGTTATTGTAATATTGTGGCTGATTTATACTATGTTGGGTCTAAGGTAATGTTTTGTTACGGCTGAGTTATTGTTATGTTGTGGATGCGTTATTGTTATGTTGTGACTGAGTTATCGTTGTGTTGTGGCTGATTTATTGTTTTGTTGTGACTGAGTTATTGATGGGTGATATAATCAGATGGATGTTTCTGAAGTTAAATCACGGGGTTACCCTCCAAGACTTTATCCTGAAGGGTCTTATAACCTAGAAGATAAAAATATCAATCAAAATTTCCGCTTAGGAGATTGCCCTATCGTTGTAGAAACAATAGGACTTGATGTGTGGGAAGCACTGCTGAACTCTCCCCTTGGAGTAGTTGCTAGGCTATGTGGACGCAAAAGCGTGTGGTCTGGTAGGACAGTACACTATCTACTACGTAGACATCTCCGAGTACATAAGAAGGAGATATGGAGTCTCGTGGTTGATGAGCCTATCAGGTTTAGCTTGCTCGAATTTGGTGAGATCACCAAGTTAAACACAGGTCCATTGCCAGAAGAAAAATTTGAACCTGATCAATACAAAGCGTTTTGGAAGGAGTTGAAGGTACCGCTTGGGATGAGACCCAAGTTAGACGAACTCAAGTCAGCATTAGACTTCTGTCAGCTTTGGAGTTTTGAAAAGCGTAAGTGGTTGGGGCTGCTATTTCTTCAAGCTATGGGACTCTATTGTTTGCATCACAATTCAAGGATACCCTTTGAAAGTTCAATAAGGGTATTTGACGATGAAGCCATGAGGTTGTATCCTTGGGGTCGGACTGCATACGGAGTTCTCATTGACTCTATTAAAACATTGTTTCCAGAAGGAGGGTCATACACAATAAGCGGCATGAAGGACGCGTTATTGGTTTGGGCGTATGAATCCATCGCTACTTTGGTGAGTGTTTTGGGAGAGTGCTTCCAAATGAAGACGTTCCGCTTTTGCGATGGGATGGAAAGCGTACACGCAAAATTATTGATAACCTGTTGTCTGAGGAGATCAACAAGCATAGCGAGGTAAGGTTTAACCTGAGTTATGAGTTATTCGGAGGCTGAATTAATTTTAATTTTAATTTTATTGATGGCTGAGTTATGAGATATTTGGTGGCTGAGATTTATTATAACATGGTGTTGCAGGTCCGTGTGAGGAGAATGGTTTTGAGGGACTCAATACAAGAGATGTTTCCGGAATTGCCGAAGGAACTAGAAGACCCACAACTAGTTAGCTTGATAACAGACATATATACTGGTACATTTGTCAAAGGTTTTTGGAAAGTGCAGGAGAATGTGCAGGGGAAGCGGAATGAGAAGAAGAAGAAGAAAACGAAGGGTGGAGTTTCGTCAGAAGCTGAGCCACCCACTAAGAAGCAGAAGAAAATGAACAACAGTGAGGGTGAAGCTAGTGCAACGGGAAATTTTTCTAGCGACAAGGAAGGTAGCAAAGATTTGGGGAACAATGCGACTCTGGAGAACATTATGAATACTCTGGCGGATATCTCCAGAAAAGTTGAAACGATTGACTCGCGGTTTAACGCTTACGAGTTAGAGCGGAACACATGAGCACTGGGGGTGGGAATGGTGCCAAAAACATTGATAACCTCTCCAAAGAATATGACGACGTAGAAGAATCATCAGAGTTGCCATCACCGCAGCGGAATACAAAGCAGAAGTCTGTCAATAGTCCAGCGTTAGCTAAGACCCCTGCTAAGGATTTGGGACCGAAAAACAATTTGGCCGAGAAGGTTGATACATCTAGAGGGGTGAAAAGAACATTGGCTGAGGATTTCGGTAGTGCCGAAACAACACCTGCTAAAGCGATTGAACTAGATTTCGTAGATGTATCTCCTTCAAAGACTACTAAGGCTGATAAGGTTGCTAAGGCTCCACCGTTGCGACGCGGCGCGAGGAGGCGTAATGTAAAGGATGAGGCTGAGGCTGAGGATGCCGCTGCTAAGAAAAAAGTAGAGAAAGCAGAGAAGGCAGAGGCTGTGTTGAAGAGGAAGGAGATGAATGCCGAGAAAACAAAAATTGAGGCTTAGTTAAAGAAAAAAACATAAACTGAGTTAAAGGAGGAGGCTGAGTTAAAGAACAAGAAGGATGCTGATTTAAGGAAGCAACAAGCCAATGCTAAGAAGAAGGAGACTGAGTTGAAAAAGCTGGGTGTTGCTGCAACCGGGTCACCACCGCGTAAGGGTGTAATAAGAGTGCCTATAAACACGAAAAAGGTGTCTGAAGAAGACAGTGACTTAGCTGAGGTGACTGACGAGAACGAAGTGTTGGCGGAGTCTGAGATATCGAGTCAGGACCTATTAACATTTTCCATCGTAAAAGAATCACGGAGAGAAATGTTCAATTATCTCCACAAGGGTTTGCATTGTCGACGGTTTCTTCAGAACCTTCAGCACTAGTTTTTCCGTACATTGACAACAATGGAACGACGTGCATGAGGAAGAATGGTGAGCCTTCATCAGCAATATATGACCCTTGGACACCTGTTGATCCGCTCTATTTGAAAAACTTAAGCAATACCTTAGCAGTATTCCACCCAAACCAGCAGGTAAAAAAGTTATAAGATCAGCTGATCATGAGAGTGACTTCTACAGCATACTCATCCATGAAAGACCATGGCCAAATAAGGAATATGGATGGGTGTTTGATAATGTAAGTCTTTATTACGGCTAAATTTTCTGTTACGACTGAGTTATATTTTATATTGACGGCTGAGTTGTTAATATTCTTTGTGTAGCATATCGTAGCGTATATAAATTGCCTCATTCTGGTCCAAGCGAGATCCCACCCCATTCTGATCCAAGCGCATTGCCTTCTTTGACCCTTGGTTCTTAGCTCTTTGGGTTCACGATTACAAACAGTTTATGATTAAACCAGCTATGATGAAGTTTAAAGGCAATAGTTACGAAAAACTAGTAAACGGTAGGATTCCCAGCGACTTTCAGACAAACTTGATGTGGTATCAAGATGTGGATCACTTGTACGGATGTCTTCCAACAGGCAGAAATCACTGGGTGGCGTTTCACGTGGATCTGAAGAATGAGAAGATTGATTGGTATGATCCAGTCGTTGGACAGGTTACCCCCGAAAGTGAGCAGAAAATTCTAGGTTATTTTAAACCGCTAACGGAAATGCTTCCTGTGGTTTTGAATGAACTTATTCCTGCCAATCTCCAAACCCCTAGTAAGAAGAAGCTCACATTCAGAAGGAGGAGTAAAAGATTCATTCCACAAAGCAAACAGATTGGCGATTCTGTGGTGTATTCTTTGAAGTTTGTGGAGTATCTAGCGGTTGGGGTAACTTTTGATGGGATAAACGATAAAAATATTCAAGGTTTGCAGGTGAAGATGGCAGCAGAGATCCTTGATGAAGGAGGAAACACACATTTGAACAATCTGCTGTCCAATTGAACCTATGTCTTTTATTTTGTATTTGACTTAAGTTGTCTATTTTTATTATGTATTTGACTTTAGCTTAAATATCCCAGCCTTATCGCTTCTATAACTCAACCCTGTCGTAGATGTGTAACCCCCAAACATACCCTAAAATCGAAAATGTTCATATAACTCAGATGTGTTGGTAGCTATAACTAAGCTGTAACTACCTAAACAACTCAGCCATGCATACACATTTCAATAAAACGGTATAATGTTTACATAACTCAGCAGTATCGACTACTATAACACAGCCGTAACGCTTCTAAACTAAGTCATACCTCAAACATACCCTAAAATAAAAAGATATGTTTATACTTTAAAATATTATATTAACTTCAGTTACCAATTTAAAGTGAATATATAATCAACTGAATTGGTCTAATGTATTGAAATTACGAGTTTGAAATCGATCATGATATTGAGGTATAGGTTGTCTTACAATTACTTAAAACCTTACAATACTTCTATAAGATGTTAGGAAAATACAACCCAAGTAAACTATATACAATCAACTTCTAAATGAATTTGTGTTATTTACCATATTTCCTGCACCATAAAGCCAAATCATAAACATAAATAACTAAATAAGCAACCCTAAGCCCTAAAAATGCAATCCTAATCCCTAAATCAAACAATAAGTCAGCCGTCAAAGTTATAATAACCCACCACAAATGTTACTTAATCTCGACTTTTCATATTTTGGGTGGGAAAGATATATAGCCAAATCAGATTAATTTCCTTAAATTTATCTCGACTTTTGACTTCACAGATCTCTATATATAGTCCCTTCTCTTACACTTTTTCGCACAGATTTTCTAACACCATAAAAATTAAATTATGTCAGTTGTTCCTAGTTATTCAATGAGGTTAGAAAACAGTGTCAATGCCATTCATAGCTATGCAAATCAGGAAAACCTCCCAGTTCTATATCCTGGTCCAGGTGACTTGCTTGACAAAACCATTCCTAACTGGTTTAGATTTTTAAGCGACCTCTCCCTAGTGATCCCGCCGATTCTAATAGAAGGATGGGTTCATGCATGGCCGACATATCGCGACATTCCCAATCATATTAAGGAACACTGGTTTCTTCAACTTGCTGTAAGGACCGAATATGTTTTCAAATCAGATAGAGATAACAGCAACACTAATATTTGTAATGTTTTTTGTTTGTAGCGTAGAAACATGTGTGATCGAAGGCATAATTCTCTAGTTTGGACACATTTTAATCAGGTTGCTGTTTCGATTTCAGATGCGAGGGTTGAAGAGAAGATGGGCGCATGGAGGCGACAAGCCTTCGTGGATGCTTACTAGAGTGTGGCGTGAACTCGTCCACATGTTTGAAGAGTTCGGTCCGGATAATTTTGGTTTTACACAGTGATTCCTTGTCTGTATTTTTTAGGTTTCACCCCGAAAAATGGTACTTTTCCTTGCCTCTAAGTATTATAACTCAGCATGTTGGTAAATATTATAAAACTCAGTCAGTAAGTAACAACAACTAAGCAAAGAAGAAACAATAACTCAGCCAGAAAGTAACAACAACTCAGCCGAAACCGTAACTTTGCTTAATGGAGTTTCTAGTTTGGTTGGTACAATTATGGTGAAAAAAAAAATAAAGTTAAAATTAAATTTAACTCAGCCTTCTAATAATAATTACTCAGACGCAAGAAACAATAAGTCGCCTCCCCGTCAATTCAATCAATTATGACTCCCTTGATTAGGTGTGAAAATAGGTTACGGCTGAAAATATTACCGAGACCTTTGTAATATCGAGACGATAAAGGAACAATTATTAAGCAGTCTACATAAGTCATTTGTAACAATAACTCAGCTATGAAGGACATATTTTATTTCAAGTTTTCAAATAATAATGGTGTGTGAGAAATATACTGCTGGCACATACATCTAGTGATTTATATTATTTTATATATTTAATTATTAAATACAGATAGAAACTAAACGCTGCTATTTCAATGATGTCGTTTTCCTTCATTCAATTAAACTCGCTAAATGTCTATGAAATTTAATTTTTCAGATTAAAATGTCTTCCTCACCCTCTGTTTCTGGAAATTATGCCAGACGACGCTTAAGCGGAGCAAGGAGCGAAACAGTGTTGGTGTGGTGAATCCTCTGAAATTTTTACATATGCAAGCGTTATGAATCCAGGATGATTGTACTATTGCTGTGCAAAAGGATATCATAAGGTTAGTTTTGGTTCTTATTTAGTATGTTTTCAAACGTAATACTTTGATCTGGTTATATTGGTGAAAACAGAGATATTTATTCAAATGGGCGGATGAGTGTTTGGTGGAAGATGTCAAGATATCAAGCCAGTGATTCGTGGCATGAACGAAGACATCTCCAAGTTGAGACTTAACGTTGCTTGTTTGGAAAAAGAGATTGAAGTAATTAAGAAGGCTGACATGAGAAAAGGAGACGAATGTATGAGGAATGTGGTTGTTTGTGATGTTGGAATGGCGATACTTTGCTACTACTACTTCTTCGTTTAGTCATGCTTTGTAACCATAAGTCAGCCTTGATGTAATATGTAACTCAGCCTTAACGCTCTATGCATTTCAGTCCTACTCATAATAACATAACTCACCCGTATCATCATAATTAGTATGTACAATTAATTATGTCATCATGTTTATTAGGCGTGTGAAAATAGGTCACGTCACTTCAATCAGCTATGCCGTCCCCTTTATTAGGCGTGTGAAAATAGGTTACGGCTGAACTAATACTGAGACCTTTATAATATCGAGATGATAATAATTTGCTTAATGGAGTTTCTGGTTAGGTTGGTTTAATTCAGTCGATAGAAACGATAGACTGAACGAAACCATAATTCAGTCGTAATAAAAAAAACATGATATTAAAAACTCAGCCGTAATACAAAACTTTATAATCCGTAACCCAGTAGAAATACTTAACTCAGCCGTAATACAAAATCATGAAAATACTTAACTCAGCCGTAATACGAAAACATGAAAAACCATAACCCAGGCTGAATCCATTCAGCACTTTTCCATTACATCTTCACCACTTCCTTGTGTCCCTAAGCAGGCTTATCTGTTCAAAATCACGGAAGAACAACCCCAGCTTTTAGATCCAGAAACAGCGGGTACACATGTTGTCATCCTTAGTGGTATCAATGTGCCACAAGCACATACATTTTCGCTCCATAAGATTTGCATATTGGCAACTGTATAACGACAGAACAACATAATCAATGAAATTAGCCCTCCTACCGCGAAACTCGTCAGCATGCCACAAACCCCATCCCCATTTCACAGATCGCACCAGTTTCCCGATCCTACTGTCACCCAGGAAAATACTGCCCATCTCCCAGAAAGATTGTTCGAGTGATTGCGTGTGTATACACAGCACGCTCATATCCTGCATTTGCTGCACGTTTCACGAAAGCAAGCCCTTCTTTTTATTTGTCGAATGTGTAGAAAAACTGTACACCCTTTATATAAAGTGTGCTTGGGTTTCTCTCCTCGTAGCAAGTTTTCAACAACTCAGAAGACATAGCGAGTCCCCAGGGAAAAGATAACACATCGAAAGAATGGTATACCCTACGTCGGTCTGCTAACGCCTTCATCGACTTGGACGATGCTCTCATGCCATTGAGATCTTGGAAGGAGTTACGGACCACACGTTCGACCACTAACGCCTGAATATCTTCAGGCATTTCAAGAAGAGGGAAATATTCCATTTAGTATGACAGGGGTGGAAATGATTTTGTAGAGAATTTGAAGTTCTAATAATTGTTCCAGAAGTAACTTATTTTTCAGCAGTCGTATCGCTGTCATAATACAGCCTTGTCGTCTCTTATAATAATTTTGACGTTTCGTATTTTGGCGGAAACTTTTTTCTATAGCTCAGCATGGTGTATTTCATAACTTTTTCTATAACTTAGCCGTATCATCACAATAACTCAGCCGATATTGTATTTTCTAGGTTACGTATTTTGGGTGAGTATTTTAAGAGTAAACAATTATGTAGTATTTATTAACTTAAAATTAAGAGAATTAGTCATCTCCCCACGCCACTTCAATCAAATATTTTCCCAACTCACTCATAATAAAAAACATGATATTAATAACTCAGCCGTTATACAAAACATTAAAATTTGTAACCCAGTTGAAATACAAAATCATGAATATTCTTAACTCAGTTGTTATACAAAAAATAGAAAACCATAACCCAGCCGTAATCCATTCAAGACTTTTACATTACATCTTCACTATTTCCTTGTGTCCCTAAACAGGCTTACCGATTCAAAATCACGTAAGAACAACCCCACCTCTTTGATCCAGAAACAGCGGTTGCACATGTTATCACCTTAGTGATATCAATGTGCCACAAGGAGATACATTGTCGCTCCACAAGATTTGCACATTGGCAACTGTAGAACGACGGAAGAAAATATGAAATGAACAGGGCACTCTGTTCGCAGAACTCGTCAGAATGCCACAAACCCCATCCCCATTTCACAGATTGCACTAGTTTCTCGATCCGCTCAACTGATTCTTTTGGAATATCAGCAAAATACTTCCAATCACCCCAAAAGATTAAGCGAGTCATTGCGTGTGTATACACATCATGCTCATATCCTGCATCTCCTGCATGCTTCATGAGAGAAAGCCCTTGTTTTTAAGGCCGTATGAGTAGAAAAATTGCACACCTTTTATATAAAGTGTGCTTGGATTTCTCTCAGCGTAGCAAGTTTTCAAAAATTAAGAAGGCATATTGAGCCCCCAGAGAATGGATAACACATCAGAAAAATGGTATACGTTACGCCGGTCTGCTAACGCCTTCATCGACTTGGACGATACTCTTACGCCATAGAGATATTGGATTGAGTTACGGGCCACATGTTCAACAACTAACGCCTGATATCTTCAGGCAGTTCAAGAAGAGGGAAATAATCCATTTAGTCTGACAATGGATGAAACTGATTAAGAGAGAGAGAGACCAATTGTGTAAAATATAGAGAGTTCTTAGATCTTATAACTGTTCAAGAATAACATTATTTATCGGCAGTGAAACGGTTTTAATATCGCGACGTTCAGTTTTGGCGAGATTTTTTGTCCATAACTCAGCCGTACCACTATGATAACACAACCACGTTTCGTATTTTAGTCGGGAATTATTTTCCATAACACCGCTGTAATATATTTCATTCTATAACTCAGTCTTATCAGTATAGTTAGTACGTATAATTAAGTTTAAATTAAGCTAGTCACTCCCCACGTCACTTTAGTTGACTAATTATGTCATCATGTTTATTAGGCGTAATGCAGTTTTATATAAAATTAAGAGTTTTAGTCGTCTCCCCACGTCACTTCAGTCATCCTAACTCAGCCATTAATTGATTAATAAACGACATTTCGTATTTCCAGTTTTAAAAATAATAATGGCGTGTGAAAAATACGGCTGGCACGCATACATCGAGTGAATTACAATTTTCTCCGTTAATATTGTGTATATTTCATTATTAAAAAGGATAAAAGCTCAAAGCTGTCGTTTCTATGATGTGTTTTTTATTAGGCCTGTGAAAATAAGCTTGTGAAAATAGGTTACAGCTGAACTAATACCGAGACCTTTATAATATCGAGATGATAAGACTTTTCTTAATGGAGTTTCTAGTTAGGTTGGTTTAATTCAGTCATATACAAACGATAGCCTTACCGAAACCGTAATTCAGTCGTATAACGAAAACATGATACTAATAATTCAGCCGTAATACAATACATTAAAATCATGAAAATACTTAACTCAGCCGTAATACAAAAACATGAAACACCATAACCCAGACTGAATCCATTCAACACTTTTCCATCACATCTTCACCACTTCTTTGTGTCCCTAAGCAGGCTTATCGGTTCAAAATCACATGATCCAGAAACAGCTGTTACACATGTTATCATTCTTAGTGGTATCAATGTGCCACAAGCAGATACATTAGTGAAACGGTTATATTATTGCAATAAATATTAATTTAATTTGCGAAGTTTCGTATTTTGGCGGGAACTTTTTTCCATAACACAGCCGTGATGTATTTCATTCGATAACTCAGCCATAAATAAACGATAACGTAACCCAAATCATAATAGTTTTCATACATTAATTTGTTGTTCGACACACATAATGGCATTGCAAAGAACATAAAAAAAGATAGGGAAGCTTCTGATACATTACATCTTCACCACCTCCTTGTTTCCCTAAACATGGCCACCAGTTGAAAATCACGGAAGAAGCACCCCAGCTCTTTGATCCAGAAACAGCGGTTGCACATGCTGTCATCCTTAAAAATATTAATCTGCCACAAGTTCCATGATCGCTCAATAAGATTTCCACATTTGCAACTATATAACGATGGAAGATAAGATGAATCGAACAATTCTTTCTTATCACGAAACTCGTTACGATACCACAAACCCCATCCCCATTTCACAGATCGGACTAGTTTCCCGATCCTCTCAGCTGATTCTCTAGGAATACGGCTCATATACTGCCCATTACTCCAATAGATTACTCGAGTGATTGCGTGAAGGTATATAGCACGCTCATATCCTGCATCTGCTGCTTGCTTCAAGACAGAAAGCCCTACTTCTTTAAAGCCGAAAGAGAAGAAAAACTGTACACCCTTTGTATAAATTGTGCTTGGGTTTCTCTCCTCGTAGCAAGTTTTCAAAAACTGAGAAGGCATACCGAGTCTCCAGGGAACGGATAACACATCGAAAAAATGGTATATCCTACGCCGGTCTGCTAACACCTTCATCCACTTTGACGTTTCTCTTATGCAATAGAAATTAAGGATGGAGTTACGGGCCACACGTTCGACAACTAACGCCTGAATATCTTCAGGCAATTCAAGAAGAGGGAAATATTCCATTTAGTCTGACAGGGGGTGAAATGATTACGAGAGAGAGAGAGAGAGAGAGCAATTTTGTAAAATATAGAGAGTTGGAGATCTTATAATTGTTCGAGAAAAACATTATTTATCGGCAGTGAAATGGTTTTAATATCACGACGTTTCGTATTTTGGCGGGACTTTTTGTCCATAACTCAGTCATATCATCACAATAACTCAGCCGTGAATTCTCTAGGTTCCGTAATTTGGGCAAGTATTTTAAGAATAAACAATTGGTAAGTGGGAATTAGTTTAATTACAACAAATAAGAAAAAAAATATTCAGAGTAAAACATAAAATACAACTGATTAAAAAATGTGTATTTGTTATTTCTTAATTTGTGTAAACCATCTTAAAAATCTTATATTTTGGGAACAAATGTACTAATTATTATGTTAAAATTAAGAGAATTAGTCGTCTCGTCACTTCAATCAATTATGCCTCCTTTATTAGGCGTGTGAAAACACGTTACGGCTGAGATCTTTATAATATCGAGACGATAATACTTTCCTTAATGTAGTTTCTAGTTAGTTTGGTTCAAATGAGTCGTATATAAACGATAACCTAACCGAATCCGTAATTCAGCCTTTAATAAAATTAACTCAGCCTTCAATTAACAATAACTCAGCCGCCTTTAAAATATAACTCAGCCTTCAAATAACTATATCTCTGTGGCATTAATTATCTCTGTGGTCAAAGGGTTGCTTTCCAAAGGCCATCAATATATTCCAAACGAGGTCAATAGATCCTTTTTTATCTATAAATACAATACCAGATCTCGGTATAAGAATTTTATTCCTTTACTTCATTTGTTCTTGTTTTGCAAACTCATAGATAAGTTAGTTTTTCCTTCTTTTCCTTATTCTAATTTTCTATGCAATGCACGATTTTTGCAATCTCAAATAGAAGTTATAAATTGTATGTTTGTCTATATATGTTATGTACTAACAACCTGTTTTCGATTTTGATGAAGCATCAAGTGTCAATGGAATGAGAGAAAAGGATGATAAAGCGCCCTATGGAGGAGGTCTATGGATTGGATCCTGCTGAAAGTTTTAACAAAGGAAAAAAGGAAACCAAGGAGCATTACTGGGCGCTTCTCCGCTTGGTTAATGAACACAGGAAATCTAAATCTGAATGGAATGAGGCTTCAAGCAAAGCAAAGTCCAATGCTGCGAAAATGGATTGGCTTGATGCCATTCTCATGGCTAAAGGAAACTTCGACTTCGTGGCTGAGTTGGAAAAACTAACAGCAGAACACATGGAAGCCGAAGGAAACTTGGCTAATGTGAAGGTCAAAGTACCTGCTTGGTTTAAGCTTTGGGAACCCTGGATGATGGATGTTTAATCTGATGTTATGAATTTCTATGTTTGTTTTAAGACTAGTATTTATGTAATATTTAACTCAACCGTTATGTTTTTTTACTCAGCCTTTACGTTTTAGGCATTTCAGCCATATCATCACAATAACTCAGCCAAGTTGAATTCTCGACGCTTTTATGGCCTGGAAATTTAAGAATAAACAATTACGAATGGACAATTAAATTAAAACTAAATTAGTTGTTTCCCCACGCCAATTCAATCAAATATGCCGCCCTTAATTAGGCGTGTGCAAATAGGTTACAGCTGAAACTAATACCGAGGCCTTTGTAATTTCGAGACGATAAAGTAACTTTTCTTAACGGAGTTTCTAGTTAGGTTGGTTAAATTCAGACGATATAAACCATAGCCTGACCCAAAAAGTAATTCAGTCGTATTACAAAAACATGATATTAATAACCCAGCCGTAATACAAAACATTAAAATCTGGAACCCAGTTGTAATACTAAATCATGAAAATTCGTAACTCAGCCATTATACAAAAAATTAAAAACCATAACCCAGCCGTAATCCATTCAACACTTACGGCATCGGACAAGTTTTCGCATTATGTCCACTCTGTCCACATCGAGAACATGCGTTCCTAGGACGTTTGTTTGAAAGTGAAACTTCTAAACCAGATTTCATCCTACTTTTCTTTGGTCTTCCTGGTTGTTGACGAATATTCGGGGGCAAGCACGGTAGGTTAGCCACGATTTCTGGAACAGGAAGCGCTCTGTCAACCGGCATGACCGATTGAGCATAGGCTCTCACCAAATAAGCACTGTTATAGTAAGGACTGCAAAGGGATATACGAGATGGTATATGGTAATTTCTCGCGTTCGAAACGCTGGCACGTGCACTTTTTCTGTATCAAATTAACAACATGCAAAGACTCGTCAGATGATCCATATTTAACTTCAGTGTGATGATCATTAATCCTTTGTACCGTCAACGTTCTGGCGTCAGTTACACGACCTTATTAAAAATGGAGAATTATACAGGCTGACTTATAATATAACAGGCTGAATTAACAATATTTGTGGCTGACTTATCGTGACTGTTACGGCTGACTTACGTGTAGTAGTTTCTCCACACCACGCGTAAGCGTGGTTTGCTGCAATCTGGCATCCTCTTTTCGTTCAGCAAACCATCTTGTCATCATAACCCTTATTAATTCTAATATTCGAACAATGTTAAGACCTATAGCATTCGGCAGTGCTATGTTCATTGATTCAGCTATGTTCGTAGTCATCAAATTCTACCTCTCGCCCGGGAAATGAACACGCGCCCACAGTCTAACATCAGCTCTTTGGAGGTAGCCATGGAGTTCATGATTAATCGCTTCAATCTCATCGAATAACGTTTCAAAGTCAGTCAGCCTAAAACATCTTGCCGCTTTCTTCACCAGACGAAATGCTTATTTTCCTTTGTAGCGTCCCAAAATGTTCTTATCTAAATGGTACGTGCAAATTCCCCGAGAAGCAAGCGGACACACATTTCCAATTGCTTTTCCTATTGAGTTATGCCTATTCGAGATTATCACAAGACCCTCATCGTCAGGAATCAAAAGTTTTAGTTGCGCAAAAAACCAATGCCACGAATCATTATTTTCAGTGTCAACCACTGCGAAGGCTAATGGAAAAATCTGAAAGTTACCATCTTGAGCTAGTGCTGTGAGAAGCGTCCCCCTGTATTTACCGTTAAGAAACGTACCGTCGACAACCACAACTTTGCGCATGAAAGGAACCCCATTTACGCTCGCACCAAACGCAAGAAACAAATACATGAATCTTCCAAACTCATCGATTTGAAGACGCGTAACTGTACTCGGATTTGCCCTTCTTATCATGTATAAGTAAGAAGGCAAGTTTTCAAACTCACTCTTAGGTCTTCCCTCCTCGATTTCCCTTGCAAATCTCAGCGTTCGATATGATTTCCAATAATCCATTTGTCCACGTGAAAAAATGATTCAATTAACTCAGCCACATCACATAATTAAGACAGATGCATCGTTATTATAACTAATTTCTAATATTAAAGTAACTCAGCCGCGTCGTATAAATAAGTCAGCCAAAACTGAAAATTACTTTTACACCAAACTGCTTAGTTATAGCTATTCCGACACTCGTAGGGCGGACGTACGGATCAACATCGCCGAGAAAGTCCTTGTACAACTGTCCTAAAATATCCGGTGTTGCTTGTCGAGATCAATTAGAATGCTCAGTTACATAACATGTATGATCCGATTCGTAGATACGAACATAAAATACCGGAGTTTTCCCTTTTGTAGAAGCACGCACTCTCCAGATACATCCGTGAACCCAACACTTAGCAATGAATAACGTCAGAGTGGATAAGTCTATATCAAAATCAAATCCATCCCTCACTGTAAGAATTTTCAGTCGTCTCTCCAAATTGTCTTTATTCTCGTATCGTTGACCAACACAAAGATTTAGCGACGACATCTCCAACGTTAGAACCTCCAGATTCCCGTTACATCCGCTCGTCGACAAGTTCTGAGTTCTCTTCTTGGGAGGTGGCGTCGGCGAATCCTCTTGTGTTGGAGACTTACCGTATGAGCTGAAGTTATCATCTTCATATGATGCACCGTCCGAGTCGACGAACATATCAAATCGGCTTTCAAATGCATCATCATCTTCGTTTTCTTCAAATACTACATCTTCTCCGCCAACTTTCTTTTTTTCTCCTTCTATATTACTAGAGCAGTCATTTTCATTGTCCTCGCGTTCATCCTCCAAACTGCAACCATCGTAACCCCCACTGTGATTTTCGTCCCTTGATTCAACTTCTGAAACCTCTACTTCTGAGCTAAAATTGTAAAATGTTTTACTCTTCTCTCTTGCTCTGCCATTCCGATTCATTTCGACATCCTTCTTCTCAGTGTTAGGACATTCCGGTTTGTTTCTTCTAAGAAACGTAGCTATTCACTTTTCTTTAGGCTTAGGAAACCTTGCAACTGTCGAGTATCGGAGAAGTAAACTGGTGGAGTGTCGTGCGCCATTTTTTCAAAGTTTTATTCGAGAACATGTAGCTAAGCTGAATCTCATGCCTCAATTCATTCAATCTGTAATCATCGACTACACACCTTGAGAGTTCTTCATGTGTTGTTTTCTCATTTAAATGGAGAACTCTGCACCCTCTACTTTCGGCGTTGAAAACATATCTGTTTTTTTTAATCCAGTTTCCAGAAACAATAAACACTGGATCCATAAGAACTCTGAGAAAGATGAAGAATAAGATGAACAGTATATAAAGAAAACGAAGAAGAAGATGAACAAACAGATAAACCGAACCGAGTTGTGAGGTTCGTAAGTTAGTGATGACATGGCTAATCCGGTTTGGTGACATGGCGGATAACATGGAAAATCGGTTAGTCAGCCGCCAAACGAACTTATAACTCAGTCAAACTAAATCAGCTGTCACGTATCATGTAAGTCCGATGAAACGGGTATACTATTCTAGTAATTAATCTTTTGTAAATAAATCAGCCGTAATAAGGACGAAAAGCTATAAGTCACCAGATCACAAATAAATCAGCCGTCAAAGGAATACTATTCTAGTAATTAATCTTTTGCTAATAAGCCAGCCGTAATTTAGCTGAGTTTAATGTTAATCCAGCTTGTAACGACTGATTAAATTTAACTCAACCGTAACAATCTCACATAACTCAGCCGGTCGATATTTTTAACTCAGCCGGAGAGTCATAACTCAGCCATCTCTTAACTATAACTCAGCCAAAATTTTTCAGAAATCAAACACTCAATAAATAAGTCAGCCGTAACTACTATATGTAAGTCAGCCGTTGTCGCGCAACTCAGCCAGATTTCTGTAAAGCAGCCTTTACGTTAGGCTGAGTTATACACCCTTGGTGATTCCTCAGCAATGACGACTAATCAATTACAGTTAGCACAAAAGGACCCTCAGTCCTCAAAAGACGTTGCAAAAATCAAACATCTCTCATACAAGCTCGACGGATACACGAATCGAGGACTAATCATCGCAAGGCAATTTGCGATTGGTGAAACTTCCAACACTCCTAAACAAGAGCCAAGCATCAATGAAATCAACTCAAGCGGTGACAAAATGAATTTTGAGCCTACTCAACAAGAAATGCCCAATAGGTATTTTTCTTCGAAGGTTATGGTCTTCACATTTGATGACATTCCTTTCAACAAATGGAATGATTGTCAGATGAATTCCATGCATGGATGTGTTCTGAAGCCATCACATCCCCAATGCATTTGGTAATTCAGCAATTCACCGCAAGACTATCCGCGACTCAAAGAATGGTGGAACTCACTCGAGAATATAGACAACATCAAGTCTATCGATAACAATACAAGCATTTCTGAGAAATTCATAGAGAATTTATCGGTACTCCCACGCAAAAAAAGAACGATACAAGAGGAGTTCTTCTCGCAAAATGTTGCTCTCTGCAAAAGAAAGATCTCGCTAAACATTTTGAAAGACAAACACGAAGATATTACGCCTCAACGGCCTCAACAATCCAAGCCTCAAGCACGCTCTATCTCTTCCATCGATGATTATCTTAGTCGCAGACTAAGCCGTACATCGAGATCAAGGTCAAACCGTCAAGAAATTTCCATCGGTCGATCCAACAAGACGCTTTAACGCCGATAAACTCGCAAACAAAAGGAGTTCGATGGAATTCATGGATGATCAAACAATTAACGAAGATATGTGCAAGACCAGATCTATCAATCAAGTGTTCAAAGTCCAAGAAATCGTGTTCTTGCGACAATCATGAGAAGCCAAAAATTCAAGAAGCGCTCTCTAAGCATTCCTCCAAATTCAGACGTAAAGGATTTTTCCGAAAGAAAAGGAGTTTCAAGAAGTCAACAAAATGCTTTCTATGCCGAAGGGAAGGGCATTACACAAAGAATTGTCCAAACAAGTCCACAAAGAAGAAGCAATATCTGATCAATTCAATCTCGAGATCGCGACATAGATTTCAAGGCCATGACTTAGTATGTTCTATCCTATGACAGCGAATTACGAACTATATGTGGCTACTCAGATTATGACGATTCATCCTAATCATCTCAAGATGAAGACGAAGACTGTTGCTTAAAAATTACAAAAATGCCAAAACAAGACGAGATACATACCCCACATCTGCCAGTAACCATCCTCGATCCATCTTGTAAAGAAGATCCGGTTCATGTTATTGCATTCATGTATTACTGTGAGCTCACACCACTATACTAAATCCAAAAATCTTACCTCCATCTATGTGGCTACCTCATCAACAGAGTTCCGTGTTGCAAACTCGATCATTAACCATCGCTCAAGTCCAAACCGATAACGATCGAGATTTTCCTGTGATGTTGCATCACTATCAAGTACTTGGTTCCACAAACACTGTGAAAAGATTTAATTCGATGGATTCATATCACGCCTTCAAAAGGCTTATGATATTTCAATTGAAGTTACGAGGATTAAGATGGAAAGGCTCTTTCAAGGCTTTCACAACAATCCCATGTCTCTTCACAATAGAAGAAAAAATTTCTCAAGAATTCATGAAGATCAAAGAAGAGATGACTACAACATCGCGGTGCGAGAATCACACACGATTTCCTCCAAATGTAGCAACCCCTATGGCTAAATTCAGAATTCTTCAGACACCGCCATTCAAGGAGAATGTTCTCACCACACCAACTAAAGCGAAGTCATGCTGGAATGCCACCAACTCTACCGGATCAAGCAAACGATGAATGCGCCAATTGGTAACCCAATGAATACCTCACGACAAATTCCCCATGGGCAAAGCATTCTACGCCAACAACCGCAGTAACAAGCAGAGGAAAACTCAGCTACTCATCGACTATAAGCCACTCAATTAATATCTACAAGACATCAAGTTCCCATTGTCAATAAAAAGCACTTCTCCAACATTTGCAAGGAGCAACTATATTCTCAAAATTCATCTTAAACCGGATTTTGGCAACTTGGTGTTCATCCCGACGAAAGATACAAGACCGCTTCGCCTCCCAAATCGCCATCTTCGAATGTGTTACCGCTCGCCTCAAGACCGCACCATCTCGCTTCAACAAGCGATGCTTCGATATTCAAGCCTCTACTTCAATACCTTGATATATATCGACGATATCATGTTATTTTCGCCAAACGAAAAGGATCACGCTCAACTCCTTCAACAATTCCAGAGTATTGTGAAGAAATTCGAGTTATGCTCTCGGCCGTAAGATGGTCATAGCCCAGCCCAACAACGATTTTCGAATGCAATTAAAGAAGGCAACTTCTCACCACAGCATATCTTGCCACAACGCCCTCGATTTCCGACGAAAATCTCACGGGTTTACAAATTCAGCAATTCCTTGTGTAATCAATTATGTGAGTGACTTTATCCCGCCGACGAGACCACTACAGAAAATGCCGACAAAGAATCCACCACAGCAAACCGACAAACCGAGGCGGTCAAAAGCCTAAAACTAGAGGTTCGAAGCTACCACCTTTAAAGATTCCTTCCGCACGCCAGATAATGCGATCGACGAGTGACAAATATTGGGAGCTATTTTATTTGAAGAAATAAATCGAAAACGCCAAATCTGGATACGTATGGTCGCTTTAAAGATTCAAATGCATTATCACTCCACGCTCAAAGAGATATTGGCGTAAAAGCAATCGAGAGTTCGAGTTCCATCGATAGACATAGATCGAATGGATATGTCATCTTTTCCAAAGATGTTACAATTCAAGCAAAGATGGTCCCACATCAGCAATTATTAAGATGGAGCGAGTGGTTTTCGGCACGATTTGAGTCCGTCTTATTTAAAGGATCCAAGAACACTCGCAGACATGCCGAGAAACCCAACAAAAGAAATACATATGATGGAAGGCTCATCGAAAAGAGTTACTATAACTTCACCAACATGCCCGAGGATACCAGAGCTCATCAACAAACGACATCGCATGAACACCTCCGAACAAGATGTTTCGCTACCGCCCATCATTCTATCCAAGTATGGAATCCACAACCACTACATCCAACCTATGGGAGTCCATCCGACTATCCATTCGCACACCTCTACAATCGAGATAGCCAACATGCCCAAGAACTTCTCTGCTTCCTCGGTACCTCGCGCAGCTTCACTATGTATTACCTTTGATATTTCATGGTTATACCAATATATCAATATTCACCAACCGATACTAGGGCACAAAGAATGCCTATCAACATTCTTAACCGGTTCGCACCACTCACCACTTGGAATGGTAAACTACGCATTCAGCCAAAGCAACAGCTTGTCATTCAAGAAGTCAAGACTCGAGAGGTCCCAACCCGCTCTTCAATCCACACACCACATACTTCTTTCATCGCCTGCTCGTAAATGACAAAACAGAAAGGTCCATGCCCTACCAACTCTCATCCATCACAAAGACTACCAGGAAGTCCGCCACTTCAATCTAAATGACATCAAGCTATATGAAGACTTCCAGATCCATGCTCGCCTTAACGGTGCCACCCAGATGTTCCTAATCCGCTTGTTCCAAATTGATATACTATCCAATCGACTATCAAATGGAGCTCGATGAAGATCTTCGTTCTTCATGGAGAAACCTCTCGAACGCCATACAACATCTCGCATCAAACAAGAACAACAAATGCCAGCCGAATACTTTCGTGATGCGAATAATGACGATGCAATGAACATCGACAAATGTTCAACATCAAGAAAACAACAATCCACGAAGTCTTCAACTACCGTAAGAAGAGTAATAATGCCCGATGATCACTATGGATGCCGCGAAACACATATCGAAGTTCGATAATTAATCAATAAGCAAAGATATAAGTATGTTTAATTATGTAAAATAAGTGTGTTTTATAAAATAAGGAATAATGATGTAAGCATTACGTAAGTTGATGTGTCGATGATGTGCGATGATGTAATCGCTGTAATAGTCGAGGTACCGCATGTCGTCAATTTATCCTCCCCTATAAATATGTACCCCATTGTGAAATATCATCAAATAATTTCCTAAAACCTCTCTAAGTTTCTCTCTATGTTTCTCTAAAGTTCTCTAGTTTTCCGCATCTTATCTCATCTTTGAGAAGCTCGATTCTATCTCCCATTTGCAGCACTTAAGATCCAAAACATGCAGAATCTAGATCGGGCGATTCGATCAACACGCTTTGTCAACACGACTTTACGGGCTAGAGATTTTCCTAACAGTGGTCGAGCTGATCTAAAGGCCGTAGAGGTGCCTATATCGCCCTTTACCTCGAAAATCGCCAAACCCTTCAATCCGCCAATAAGACTCATTAATACGATCGACATCTCCAGATCTCGCGCATGATAATCGGGTTTTTGGAAATTATTCGATGATCTTTCACAATGGGGTACACACATATTTATAGGAGGATAAGTCGCCACATAAGCTTCACCTATTACAACATTACATCATCGCTACATCATGCTTACATATGCATTACATCATCGCCACGAATGCTTACATCATTATTCCTTATTTTATAAAACACACTTATTTTACATAATTAAACATACTTGTATGCTGCTTATTCGCTGGTCTATCTCAACTCGATAATGTGTTTCTCGCAGATCCATAGGATGATCATCCGGCATTCGTTTTCCCGTAGTTCAAAGACTTACGGATCGTTGTTTTTCAATGTCAACATTTGTCCAATCTCGCCGATGTTCATTGCATCGCCATTAGGGTTTCATGCGATCCCGAAGTATTCCGCGGCATTCGCCGCTGTTGTTCTTGTTTGATCATTCGAGATGTCATTGAATATACGGCGCTCCAAGAGGTTTCTCCATGAAGAACCAAGATCTTCATCGAGCTCCATTTGATAGTCGATTGATAGATATCCAATTTGGAACAAACGGATTGGGAACATCCGTGACACCGCTAAGACGTAAACGCATGGATCTCGAAGCCTTCGTGATAGCTGCGATGTCATTTAGATTGAAGTCCGCCGGACTCCTCACGGTAGTCTTTGTGATGGATGAGAGTTGGTAGGCATGGACCTTTCCCGCTTTGTCATTTACCCAACAAGGCGATGAAAGAAGTATGTGGTGTGTGGATTGAAGAACGGGTTGGGACCTCCTTGAAGTCTTCAACTAATGACAAGCCTGCCGCCATCGACGTATGAAGCTTTACCATTCCAAGTGGTGAGTGGTGCTAACCAGTTAAGAATGTCGATAGGCATTCTTTGTGCCCTAGCCGTCGGTTGGTGAACCGCTTATTGATGTATTGGTATAACCATGAAATATCAAAGGTAATACCTATATGAAGCTTGCAGAGGTACCGAGGAAACAGAACTTCTTCGTGCATGTCATCGCCCTCGATTCTGTAGAGGTGTGCTAATGGATAGTCTGATGGACTCCCATAGTTGATGTAGTGGTCAGGATTCCATACTTGATGTATGATGGACTGGTAGCTAAACATCTTGTTACGGAGGTGTTCATGCAGAATCGCTTGTTGATGAGCTCCCCGGTATCCTCGTGCATGTAGGTCGAGAAGTTATAGTAACTCTTTCGATGAGCCTTCCATCATATGTATTTCTTTGTTGGTTTCTACCGGCATGTCTCAGCCAGAGTGTTCTTGATCCCTTTAAATAGACGACTCGAATCGTGATTTCAAAACCACTCGCCCATCTTAATAATTGCTGATGTGGGACCATCTTTGCTTGAATTGTAACATCTTTGAAAAGATGACATATCCATTTCGATAAATTTATGTCCCATCGATGGAACTCGAACTTCTCGATTGCTTTACCACCAATATCTTTTGAACGTGGAGGATAATGCATTTCGAATCTTTAAAGCTAATTCACTTCAGATCCGCAGATTTGACGCTTTCCATTTATTTCTTCAAATAAAATACCCCAATATTTGTCACTCGCTACACCAGCAGATGCTGCGTCGTGGAAGGAATCTTTAAAGGCGGTAGCTCAACCTCTAGTTTTAGCTTTCGACCGCCTTCGCCATTTGGCTTGCCCAATCGGGGTGGATTCTTTGTCGCGATTTTCTGAGCTGGTCTCGTTGTTGTGCCAAAATCACATTTTCGAATCAATGACCGAAAGTCTCTGAAAGTATTTCTTGAAACAAAAGTCTCGATAATTTGAAAAGAAGTTATAATGAGATTTTCAAATTAATATCCACTCTATGAGATCGAAGACGGGCGGCGCTGACGAGTCCCCGGAAAGATCCGTCCGCTCCAAGGACATCAAGATTCGATCACCACAAAACCCTTAACACAAAAGCCGCCTCAAACTTCAAGAGGTCGCTCTTCAAACCGCGGAGGAACCGTAAAACAATGAAGATATCAAATCGGCTCCTCGCCAAGATCTTCACCTCGCTACGGCATTCTCGCCTGGCGTGGCTGCGTGCAGCTGGCCGGTCTTGCCGTGGCACTCGCCTCGCCCGGCGCATCGCTATCGCCAGTCCTCATACCGGGCGACTCCGGCCACGCTGGTCGCTCGCCGGCGCCCTTACACCTTCCACATCGGTCATCTGGCGCGCCGGATTCCCTCGCCGTGCGGGCGCATCACACGCTGGCCGCTCGCCAAGCAAGCTTCTCGCCCTCGGCGCGTCACCGATCGCCCCGGCCCCGGTCCCATCGGGTTCGGTCCGATCCCATCTTCGCTTGTTTGATCAATCATCGGGAGCTTAGATCGATCACGCTACGGAATAAACATCCTTCGACTCGATTGAATCGGCCCTCGATGTTTTACGACAAAACTGAAGGATTGATTTCTCGAAGATATCAGATAAAACAAGGTCGATTAACTAACATCGATCCTTTAGCTATACGGTTTATTTTATTAGAAAATATTCTTCCGAAATCGTGATAAAACGCTCAACGATTTCTAAGACAAGTCCACTGGACTTACTTAACGATTTTAAGAATTCAGGCCCAATCAGCTATGACGGTTTATCCGATTTTCCAACATCGGATAAACATCAAGTCACCAAAACTCGAGGATAATTAATAAGATCGATTTAAAATGGAATACTTCCAAGAGATAAGTCAGCCCAAAGGTGAGGTCCAACATCTTAAGGAAAACCTAGACGAGTATATAAGGAGAGCAAGAGCAGAGGAGAGGAAGATCCGAAAATCCTGGATTGAGACTCCAGAGTTCCCCGCTACCTGATAACTTAGAAGTTTAGCGTTAGACGCAAGCGTGCCCTAACGCCCGTCACTCCGCCGAAGAATCTCCGCCCTCGAAGGATCGGATTCTTTTACTTCAAAGTTCGCACATTAAACCTCCTGCATTATCTACATGCCCTGCTTCTACATAAACGCCATATTAGATTGAACCCGCAGACGGTTCGACTTTGTTCAATTCTTTCTAAATCGAATCATCCGACTTGGATCCTCGAAAGGGTAATGAAAGCCTTCTTAAGGTCCAGCCTCAAATCTTAACAAAACTTTTTCCGCGATTTATTCGGCCACTTGTCGTCATCGTCGCAGAACCGACCTTCAAGGAAAGTCGGTTAACTCGCTTTCCTCCGCAATCTTATTCATTAAAATTAACGGGAATTTCGGTTCCTACAGCCATAGGAGTGGAGGGACGGATTACCTTAATCATAACGGCCGCGAAAGCGCGATCGAACCGATGTCCGAAATATGAAAGAAAAAGTCGCAGCTTGCATCAACGATGGTAAAACAACTCCACCGCGATCGTTTTACGCCTAACGCCACGCAAACGCCACGTGGTGCTCGAAAGCAAATCAAAACCTACCACATTTAAAGAGTTAACGAAAACGAATCGCACTCTCTATCTAAAAGAAAGGGCAACGATAAAATCTATCAAACCCCCAAAATTCGTCTTGTTACGGTTGGAGAAATCGCGATCAAGCAAGGTTTCTATTTAAAACGCTTTGAGAACCTCTCGAAAAATAAAACTTATTCTCCTCGAACATTGGGGAAACCCTATATTACTGCAGAATCGTATACACGGCAAATCGGTTCACCGATTCCCACCGCCATACTTTACAAACAACTCTCAGGAATAAACGGAAAGTTTAAAGGAGGTCTGAGCTTAATCTTACTCAGACGACTCATGTGGTAAGATCAATTTTCCCAAATCGCCTAAGAATAGCCCACTTTTTTCTCCTTTCAGGTTCAGTCAAATGGCTTCGCTTCATCTCAATCGGAGTTTCCGCTAAGATTTTACGGAGAACAAAGTCATCGTCCCGCCAATTCGCCATGGACGGACGAACAACCATCACCAAGGTCACGCCCATGGCCACCTCGCTACCGCGGAAACTCCTACTTTGCTCTCTTAGTCTAAGTCAAGATGGTTTTCGCTTCGCCTCAATCGAGCCTCCGTTGAGATTTTACGAAGAAAACAATGTTGTTCGCCTCACCACCTCCCATAAGAAGGATCTCTCGTCTCCGGCCATAGATCTAGACCGCTCCTCGCATTCATGCATCTTTGCCCGAGTATTTCGTAATCGGTCTTTGAGTCCGTGGAGCCCCGGAGATCGACACGGCAAGTAACAAGAGAATCGGCGGACGCTGACACGGCACGGGCGTATTCGGCGCCGCGAAGTGATCGATTCACGCCATACCATGCCGCGGCAGTGCTCCGTCCTTCCTCTCATGCCGGGCAGGTTCCATCGCTTCGTCTGGCGCCGGGCGTAGTGGTCCTCGGGCGCCCATCCGCAGCCGTCTGCGATCTCGCGGTAACGGCAATATCTTCGTCCCTTAAACCCATGTTCGATTGCTCGAAAAACAAGACGATTCTTCCGCAAAGTTCTCGCATTTTTTAACAAAGTTCGTGATTTTAAAATCTAAGTTCAAGCCTCATTGCTCAAACCTCAAGACGGAAAGCTACTTAATCTAAGTCTATCTCAACCCGATACCGAGGAGTCTCGCTGGATTAAACGATTATCTCGAAATTCACGCTAAAGATCCTCCCAAACTCAAAGATTTCCGCACGTAACGACTAACGGGAAAGATCGAACAACGGAAACCCACGGACGGCAAGACGGCTTCGGCACTGGGCGTATCGCTGCCACGCTGAAGCCGCCGGCGCCATACGATGCAAGACTTCGCCTCATACCAAGTAATTCGCCACGCTGAAGTGGTTCGGCGCCGTGGCACTTGCCCGGCCGGGCGCATTCGCCACGCTGGTCGGCTCTGGCGCATAATTCTGCTCATACCGCGGCGGGCACTTCTACCGGCGCCGCCCACGCTCGCCCCGTCTCGGTCCTATCGCGTTCGGTCCGGATCCCATCCGCTTGTTTCGATCAATCTTCGTGAAGTTTGGTAATATCACGTTATTCTAAACACCAATCGCCTCACTATATGAGGAAATGGGATTCCTTCGAAATGCCAAACCTTCAAAAGACTATTTTCTCAAAAAATTTTGTAAAGGTTTTAATTCTTTCAGGATCGAACAAAACGCCGCGAAAACAACCGAGAATTTAGGGAACTTAGACTCAGTGCATACTTCCAGCTAGCTAAGTCTTGTGCAAAATTTCCAGCCTGTTCCATCGCTCGATTGTCCAGCAGTGATGCAAACCGATCTACCTCTAAAACCGAAACGACGCCACGCCGCTCTAAAAGCATACTCACCCCGGCTCCTAAAAGAAAGAAAAACGCATAAGCCTTCGGAAGAACGGCTAACCCGCTTTTCAGAAAAGAAAAGGGAAGTAGGTACGTGATACTATACCCAGATAATCCCATCTTCAAAACTTTTGCTTCAAAGATCAAGACAACGCTTTTAACAAAGCAAACTCGCGCAGAATAAGTTCGTTTAAAACGCTTAACGCATAGCCCAACCGCTACAAACATAGTCTTGAAAACTCTATCGCCGCCTCTCGCCGAACCGCGACTAAACGCGTACCAACGCCGACTAATAGACGACGGTGAACTACTTAAAATAACGAAATAACCTTCGTAAACTCCATAGTAGTTCAAGCAGCTTTCGTCCAAAGTCGAAATCATACGAAACATCTCCGTAATCCGCTGAAACATCGCTACTTTAACAATCACATTTTCTATCTCCATGAAAACCGTCATCCATTACTTCTAATAACAAGAACATTTTAAACAAAACAGTTCTATGGAAAAAACATGATCGGTCTCATGCAAAACGATTTCGCAAAGACGCAAAAGTGAATGAGGAAAACATAATTTGTGGTCGCTAATATCGCAAGTAATTTGTGAGAAACGCCCGTTACCTTTAAAACCCTTACATCACTTTTACGAAAAAACTCTCAGATGGTCGAAGTCAATTCATACAAAGCAACTTTCGTAAAATAAACATAATGGGTCCAACGGTAATCGACGAGATAGCGGGCCCACAAGGTTTCGACTCGCCACTCCTCGCGTTACATCCGGAAGCAGAAATAATCACGCAGCGTAACCCGCGACGTCGGTCCCGCCGATCCCTTTAAACTTTGTCCCCTCGATAAAATGAAACGATCTTCATGCAACAAAATTTTTATACTAACCATTCATCGATAACGTAAACCTAAAGTGGAAGATCGCTTCTAAAAGCCATCACCGTGAATCCGTAAAACTCGCTATGCTTGGCATGTCTATTCTAAGAACGCTTATTTGGCCTCGCCAACTACGCTTCCAGAAGCCCTGACCTGAATTCGCATCCCCATTAAGGACAATCGAACTAACATGACCTTAATATGGTCGGTCTGATCGCTCAATTAACGACTTCGGCGATACGGCTAAATTCCACCTATGCCAATCCAAAGCTACCGAAATAATATCGCCCAATCACTTAACGCTAAAACAACAATCCGCTGATTTGTTCATAACGCCAAGTGACTATTATGCAAGAAATTTGTCATATAACCCAGAATCGGAAATTATACGATAAACTCTTCATACCAAAACTCAGTCCTAACAACCATATGGTTAACGGAAGATTTAAACTTATCGCAATCGAGTTCTATATACCGTGAACACGGCATGAAAAGAAACGCCGTGGACAAGGCTCCAAGAGTTATATGAGTCATCCTAAATATATACAATCAAATCCTGTATACAACACTTCACGGCATCGCGGAATGTGACGCTTCTCCTCGGTCAAACTTACGCTACCCCTCGTCTCAAGGCCCAAACCAAACAACAGCTTCTGCAACATTCGCGAAAACATCTCCAAAGCCCATTTCAACCACGAAATGCGCACAAGGGAAACTCGACCTTCAGACGCCGCTAACGCCAAGGACATTCTTTTTCAAAACGCTCCACGAAATCCTCGCCTCTAACTCAAAACATACAAACACACCTCTAAACGGTAACATGCCTCTAACCGGTATCATTTCGTTGTTGCTGATCACAACAAACTAACTCTAACGCCCTAAATGCATTAAATTCCTTCAAGGGTAGCTCTCTTGCATCCGACAAGGATAAACATAGCGCTATACAAGAAATCCAAATTTTGGTTTAGCTCTTCGTGAAGGAAGTAAATGACTCACGCCTGCATAAATCATATAAGCCGACAACAATTCGCTGGATTTTAAACGGTACGAAATGTTAAAATCGCAAACAGCAAAATGAAAGCCGATTTGTCATCGCAAAGCCTCAACCGAGAGTAAACCTAGGTCTTGCTCTAAACCAGCCACTGGATCTCGACATCTCACGCATTAGTATGGTATACGATCCAAAATTTATCTCTTCACTTAAGCCTATTCGCTTCACTAACTTTTCAGAATCAAGAAACCGCTGAAAATCTCGCTTTATGCAAACAATAGTACGGTGATCATCGTGAACTAGAATGAGACGATAACTCACACCTCTTCTCATACTTCAAAAAATGAAGTTCATAAATAATCGAAAAACTAATACATCAACGCATCATGCTCAAATTCTCTCATAACACATAACTGCACCATATAAGTTTCACCGAAAACAGATCACAAGGGTCTTAAACTCCAAACTAACTACTAAGGCTCGATCCCTACAACAAGGGTATGTAGGCAGCCTTCAGCAGCCCAATCTTACCACTTTCAACGGAGCCTTCAACCATTAATTCCGCTTTATCTTACTCGACATATCTTATCGCCGCAAGAACATCACGTTCTAACGAGCCGGGGCTAACTGTTGGTGTCAAAATCGGTCACGACGAATCAATGACTCGAAAGTCTCTAAAGTATTTTCAAACAAAAGTCTCGATAATTTGAAAAGACGCTATAATGAGATTTTCTCAAATTGTAATATCCACTCAATGAGATCGAAGACTACGGGCGGCGCTGACGAGAGTCCCTAAAGATCGGTCCGCCTTCAAGGACATCAAGATTCGATCACCACAAAACCCTAAACACAAAAAAAAATGCCTTGAAACTTCAAGAGGTCGCTCTTCAAACCGCGAGGAACCGTAAAACGATCAAGATATCAAATCGGCTCCTCGCTAAGATCTTCAACTGGCGTAACCTCGCTCATGCCAAGCGACGAAGCCACGCCTTTGCCGGGCGGTTATGCTCCTGCTATGGCGGCACGCCATTGGCCGTTCGGCGCCGGGCGGGACTGGCCACGCTGGCTGGCTCATGCCGGGCGCATCTCCACACGCCGGCTCATGCCGGGGCACCGTTACGCTGGTCGCTGGCGCGTATGCACTCTGCTCGGCGCGGCCGACGGCCCTCGCCCGGTCTCGGTCCCATCGTGGTTCGGTCCGATCCCATCTTCGCTTGTTGGATCAATCATCGCGAGCTTCGACGACACGGCATGTAATAAACATCCTTCGACTTTTGAATCGCCCTCGATGTTTTACGACAAAAACTAGAAGGATTGATTTCGCGAAGATATCAGATAAAACAAGGTCGATTAACTCAACATCGATCCTTAGCTATACGGTTTATTTTACGAGAAAAAATACTTTCCGAAATCGATAAAACGCTCAACGACTTAAGACAAGTCCACGGACTTACTTACGATTTTAAGAATTCAGGCCCAATCAGCTGACGGTTTATCCGATTTCCAACATCGGATAAACATCAAGTCACCAAAACTCGAGGATAATTAAAGATCGACGAAAATGGAATACTTCCTCAAGAGATAAGTTTCAAAGGTGAGGTCCATCATCTTAAGGAAAACACCTAGAGGAGTATATAGGATAGCAAGAGCAGAGGAGAGGAAGATCCGAAAATCCTAGATTGAGACCTGAGAGCTCCCCGCTACCGATAACTTAGAGTTTAGCGTTAGACTCAGAAGGCAGCCCTAACGCCCCGCCTCCCTCGCCAAGAATCTCCGCCTCCTGGGATCGGACAATTCTTTTACTCAAAGCTCCGCGACATAAAACCCTAGCATTATCTCCGACATGCCTATTTCTATGACAACGCCATATTTCAGATCGAACCCGCCTGCATCGTTCAATCTCTTGTTCAATTCTTTTCTAAATCAACTACGTCCGACTCGATCCTCGTAGGGGTAATGAGGCCTTTCTTAAGGTCCACCAAATCTTAACAAAACTTTTTCCGCGATTTATTCGATCACTTGTCGCTATCGTCGCAGAGAACTGACCTTCAAGGAAAGTCGGTTAACTGGCTTTCCTCCGCAATCTTATTCATTAAAATCGACGGTGAATTTCGTTCTACACTCGTCAGCGAAGGTGGGATAAAGTCACTCACATAATTGATTACACCAAGGAATTGCTGAATTTGTCGCCTCGTGAGATTTTCGCCGTGGAAATCGAGGAGCGCAGGCAAGATGGGCATGTGGTGAGAAGTTGCCTTCTTTAATTCGCATTCCAAGAAAATCGCTGTTGGGCTGGGCTATGACCATCTTACGGGCCGAGCATAACTCCGAATTTCTTCACAATACTGGAATTGTCAAGGAGTTGAACGTGATCCTTTCGCTTGACGAAAATAACAGATATCGCCGATATATATCAAGGCCGTAGGAAGTGAGGCTTGAATATACGGCATCGCTTGTTGAAACAGAGATGGTGCGGTCTGAGGCCGAACGGTAACACATTCCATCAAGATGACGATTGGGAGCATGCAGCGCCTTGTACCTTCGCCGATGAACACTGCTGCCAAAACCGGATTTAAGATCGAATTTTGAGAATATACTGCTCCTTGCAAATGTCGGAGAAGTGCTTTTATTCCAATGGGAACTTGATGTCTTGTAGATATCGATTGAGTGGCTTATACCAACGACTACTCGAAGTTTTCCTCTTTGTTCAAGACGCTTGTCGACGTAGAATGCTTTGCACGCCGGGGAATTTGTCACGGTGACTATTCCTCGTTACCAATTGGTCGATTCATCGCTTGTTTGCTCCAAGAGAGTTGGTGGCATTCCAAATGACTCGCTTTAGTTGGTGTGGTGAGAACATTCTCCTTAAATGGCGCGAAACTAAGAATTCGAATTTAGCCATAGGGGTCATACATTTCGAGGAAACTGCGGTGTGATTCCGCATACCATGTTGTAGTCATCTCTTCTTTGATCTTCGTGAATTCTTGAGAAATTTTTTCTTCTATTGCGAAGATACGTGGGATTGTTGTGAAAGCCTTGAAAGAGCCTTTCCATCTTAATCCTCGTAACTCAATTGAAATATCATAAGCCTTTTTGAAGGCGTGATATGAATCCCATCCCGCAATTAAATCTTTTCCGTGCCGTGGAACCAAGTACTTCAAGAAGTGATGCAACATCCTCGAAAATCTCGATCGTTATCGGTTTGGACTTGAGTCTGATGGTTAATGATCCAGAGTTTGCAACACGGAACTCCTGTTGATGAGGTAGCCACATAGATGGAAGTAAGATTTTTGGATTTAATATAGTGGTGTGAGCTCCTGTGTCTATGAATGCAATAACATGAACCGGATCTTCTTTACAAGATGGATCGAGGATGGTTATGGCGATGTGGGTCCAGATCTCGCCTTGTTTTGGCATTTTTGTAATTTTGAAGCAACAGTCTTCGTCTTCATCTTGAGATGATTCGGATGAATCGTCATAATATGAGTAGCCACATATAGCGTCGTTGTCGTCGCTGTCATAGGATAGATCAGACTCAACAAGTCAGCTAACCAAGCCGTCAACCTACTGATTTTCCCGTTCTTTAAGCTATCCTAGACACTGCTTTACACAACTAGCAACTGAACAATCACACATCTGTCTCATCATTTACATCAAAGAGAACAAAAGAGATGAGACTGACCATGCTTCAATAGTTTGGAACTGCCGTTCTCAAACTCACAACATCCTTTCGTAGTTTTCCCATCTCTTTAATGGTTGAAACTGAGAACTTCTCTTCATAATATCTTTCTCTGCATCCAGGTTCCCCAAGTTTCACCTATGCATATTTTTTTTAAAGAGCTTTTTCAGAAACGAAGGTAGACCCAAAGATTGAAAGCTTCACCTATATATACAATGTAAATGTAATCGTTTTTCACTAAAACAAACCTTATCCTCTTCATTAGTATCTGAGTTAAAAGCATCAGATTTCTCACGGATCAATTCCTTGAGCTTTGTCTTTAGTTCTTCCTTGTTCTCGTTCTCCTGAAAATAATAATCAGACATTTTAACGTGATTGTTCACAGGCAAAAGGTAAAAACAGCATCTCCAGAGACAGGAATGCATACGTCAGGTTCAAGACTGTTCTCAACGTCGACAATAGCAGCACCAATACTGGACCCTGAAGATAGATGTCTAGCTTTCTGATGAGGAGCAGACCCTCCATCGCTAGGCTGAAACGGTGAAGGTGTAGGAGCTGAGGCAAGTCGAGAATCAGTAAATCTTTCAATCGGAACAAGAGACTGTGGTTGGACTGTGGGAGCTGCATCATCCATTCTTCTTTTCCGAGCTTTATCTCCCTTTATTTTTTCAGCTTGTCTCTGAGATATAAACAAGAGTTAAAAAAAATAAGAACCATCAATAATACGTCACTACCGGAAGAAGTGTGTTTCTTTAGAAAGAAGACGTACCTGATGTAACCTGGTTCTTTTCTGAAATATCTTATCTTCGAATGATCCAGTAGCCTGAATAAACTGTTCTACCCTCTTCAAATTTGGCTGGAGAGGGTTGAAGGGAAAGATAAAATCAAAAACCAATGTCAGCTAAGGGTGAATTGAACTTGAATTTGAGTAGTTCTGCTACCTAGTCTAATAGAAATAGAACTTTATGATGTAAAGAAATGAGCACTCATGGTAAAACTTCCTTACATCTGCATAAAGAAAATCAAGCCACCCACAAAAAAATGAGCAAACTTTATCCTCCAGAATGAAGAAAACCCAATTGAACAATTGAAACATGCACAAAAAACTGTTGATTGCTTTAATCTCTAGAGAAATCAATTAGCTTTGGATTCGAACAAAAAAAGGAAACAGAGTAGAGAGATGGGAAGTGGAACCTGAAGAGAGAGCCTTGAGGAGACCAGCTCGTCGACCCCTAAAGTCGCTAAACACCTCTTCCACACTGCACCGACAGAGACATCGCCGTTCGTGGAGGAGGACACCGAGAGAGAGAATTGGCTGTTCGTGGAGGAGAGAAAGAGAGAGAGAGACCAAACTCACACTTCTCCTTCACCCTCTCATATTGTGACACCTGTCACTAAGATACGTTTCCTGTTTATTCATCTGGACCAGGGTTTGCATGTGTTTCTTCTGTGCTGCTTCTCTTCAAAATTCAGATGCTTGCATGTTTTTGTTCTTGCATCCAATTTGTCTACAAAATAAAAAATAATATAAATCAAAACTTTGCAAATCAGTGGGTGGGAGTATATAAAGAGAACAGTGAACTTCTCTCTGTCTTGAGCAGACTCAATCTCTCCTTGGGGATAGAGACCACATGCTGCTATTATTCTTAAAGCTTCTTGCCTCATTTGTTCCAATTCAGTCACAGATAAGTTCGCTAACGGCGGCTTCCTCTTCATGAATCTCTCTCTCTCACACTCAAATTTTATCTCTTCTTTCTCTTGCTTCCACAATGTCTGAGATACACCAGTCTTTTTCCACAAGGTCTGAGATAGACCAGTTTTCCATTTTTATCTGACAACACACACAAAAATATATGGTTACTACACTAATTACTGGGCTGCTTCTCCTATATCTAAATCATCGATCAATCATATATAGATGCAATATACCCATATGGTACATAATAAGATTTCATAACAAATTAAGATTTGTTACTGCAGTAGTAACTAGAGCTAAAAAGTTTGTTGGATTCATTGATACGTTTTAAAAAGACAGAAAAGAAAGAAAGAAAAAACATCCATCACCATTATAAGTAACGACAAATTAAATAATTAGAAAGTATGGTTATGATTCATAAGATCACTCTTTCAAAAAACAAAATATATAAAGAAGTGGGCCTAGTAATTCTTGCTTCTATTAGGACTAGTTCGATACTCATCCCTGGGATGGTGGTGGCGGGTGTGGAGTCATCTGGTAGGAAGAAGAAGAAGGGGCTTCGTTGTTCTCACTGGTGCTTGAACCACCAAGCTCTTGGGCTGAATCTTGATCAGGTTCGTGGTTCTGATTGGGCATCACATGCCATAATGGAGACATGGAACCTCTTGGACACTGATAATCGTTGAGCACTGAAAGTCTGAGAAAAGCATCTCTCTGGTATCAGTTTCCTTCTCAAATGCATCTGCCGTCTGCATATAATAATAACAACCAAATAGAATTGGATACAGTTAGCCATAAACAATTATAACTAAGACGGATCTGGATTTCTTCATGACCTATTGAAATACACACAAAAAAAAAAACAATTTCCGCTCGGCAGTATTGGTAGATGAATGGTATATTTGGAGAAGAAGCAGAGGTGCTCGAACAACCAACCTCTTGGGCTGAAATGTCTGACGGTTCCAAAGTGCCTCTACCATCTTCCGCTGACAAATGTTTATCCTCTAAAAAGGAGGCGCGCCAGGCAAGCTCCCTTCCTATTGTCAACCGATCATTGTTGCTCCAGACACGCCTAGGGTGCTGCTCCCTTTCTCCAGTAGTTGTAAACAATGGAAACTTGGCACCACCACTTGCTGCCCAGTTGCAGACACGCCAGGCAAGCTCCCTTTCCTTGTTGAAGATACCAGGAGCGCTCCCTTTCTCTTGTCAACAGAACATCCTTGCAGAGCACAGATCTTCTTTGAGGGGTTGGTTTTGGTGTTCTTCTTCCAATGGTATCAGATTCATCCTCAGTCTGCATCTGTAAGAATAACAATCAGTATCAGCTAGACTTAGATACAAGCTATCAGAAGAATAACAAAATCAATTATCGCTAGACTTGGATAACAAGCTAGCACGAAAATCAAAGAGATTGTTTGAGAGTTGGAATGACATGAATTTTACCCCTCGCGCAAAGCAACAAACGCAGATTAGAAATTCGGAGCTTTCCCGTCAATCGGGTAAGGATTCTTCACGATAAGCCATGATTATCTTCTCCACTGATTTATCCGTAAAGGAAACAAGAAGATTACTCTCTTATATCAATACTCAAAAAGGCTAATGGCGGATAATAATATGAATCTATTATTATAAAACTCAGTTAACTCTCTCCAAATTGAGACACGTCACCCTCCAGCACAACAATTCGCGCTTGCTCCTGCTGACACGTGTCCCCGTTGTTAGTGATACGGTGAGTTTTGTTTAGACGCATTTCATGATGGACTTCACACGTTTATTGGATGTTGGGCTGTGATTCTGGTCCATGGTTTAGGCCCTGATTTCTGTAACTCACGCTCCAACCCTAATTCTTCCGTATCAAAGAAACTAGCTTCGTCTCTCTTCTTCGTGCAGCGTCGCCGTGACGTCTTATCTTCCTCTTCCCATCTGAAACTGTCTTATTAATTGCTTTGTGTTTAATCCCATTGAATCACGCCTCCACGATGTGTCTTCAAAGTGTTGTTTGGATCTTAGAGTCGGTTTGGTGTCCGTATAAATAGATGTGAGATCCCTCTCATTGAACTCATTTCTCTTCAATCATCAATCTATTTTAATGAAAAGCTTGAGTTTTGATGATTCTGCTTTCGTTTTATTGATTTATAAAGTTTTAGTTTAGATGATTTTGTGTTTGTTTATTGATTTTATTCAAGGTTTATGATGGAAGATGATGCAAAGTAACTCGATATTTACTTTATGATGTTAGAACTGATCAATCGATTTTATATTTGTTGTAATTTTTTTCATCTACTCCTCTCGCAGGCAACGCTCATCCAAGGATCAATCACCGTTCACTGTTTTAACTCCTTCAGACATATCTTGCAAGAAGGCTCGATTTATGAGTTAAATGGTTTTGATGTTCCGAGAAGCAATCCAACCTTCAAGTTTGCTGACCCAGCCGTTTCTATTTGATTCACTGACCAGGCAGCTTTCGTGGAGGTCACAGATACGACTAAGCTGATCCCGAGAGAGAGCTTCAGCTTCCGCAATACAAGTAGCTCATGTCACTTGCCAATACCAACACTAATCTATCGATCCGTTCTGGTGTAGACCGTTCTGGTTTAGATTGAAATGGTGGTGCTTGGTAGAGATGCAGTGTTTACCTCTTGAATCTTAAAAAGACCCTACTTTTTAGGTGATAGGTAAAAAATGTCAATGATGAGATTTTGTAACCTTCCAAATTCTTAACCTTTTGATTGCATTACGGTTATTATAACTAAGGTTGCGGAGACATGTTTTGGGCAGAGGAGGAGGGGACTCGATCTCTTTTGGAAGACTCTTCTCTTATTTCTGAGGCTATGGCTCAGGAAGAAGAGCAGCTGCTCAAACTGATGCTGACAAGTCAAAACCCAGAAGAAGTGCACGAAGGCTCCTTTAACAAGCTTCTTTCTTGGTATCCACATGTGTGTCCCTGATTTCATTTGTTGTTAGCATGTTTCACATAGGGTGTGGCGTGGTGTCCTGTAAATTGAGATTCAGGGTTTGATGTCATCTTCTAATTAATTTGAAGAATCTACGACCAGTTAAGTTGTCTTTTTCTCTTTATGAAGTTCTTGAAGATCTATATGAATCAACATCCCATCGTTATGAATGTTGATGCACTGTCTTATCTCTTATGTATACATAGGCTCTTCTTCCTTTTTGAGCAAAGTATACATAAGCTCTTACACGTGACTTCTCTGGAAGGTTTTTTAAAAGGTAAAAGATTCAATCTCTTGCATTTGATTTTTTATTACATGACCGGTTTATATTTAGTGTGGTGGTCTTATCATTATTCTTTTTTGATTTCTTGATTGTTTCAACAGATTCCTCGAAAAGAATTTGATTTCTTTGAGCTATTACCGTGTGTATATAGAAGAAACCCTCCAAAAGAAAAAGAGAAAAGGGTTGGTGTGTTTCTTCACAGAGCACACTCAGCAATAAGCTTCATCATAAGATGCATAAACAAGGTGGCAGAGCTGGAAAATAGTGGTCCAGAATCTCAGCTTCAGTGATCGATGTTCCTATGAAAGGCATGAACAATGCCAGCGTTAGCAACTATGCAGTGAGTGACTATGCAGTGAGCGACTATGTTCGTATTGATTTCAAAAAAGTGCGCCAAAATGATGTGTGAGAGAGCTGAGACGACAAATGCTGATTTCCAATAAACTCAGCTTCAATGGAACTGCGAAATTGATGTAAACCCTACAAACATTTTTTTAAGATCTTAAATCAGTTTTTACTTTTTACGGATTTTGAATAATTTTATTTGATCTAAGGAAAATATCATATGGGGAGAAAACTCACAATTAGCAACTCCAAAAATTAATTTAAAATGTAAACACAGTCTCTGCAAACATAAAGTTTTCTAATTTTGAAGACTGCTTTCTATAACGATGGGACAATGGGAGGGTTTCAAAAGAAAGAACTTCTGTTAATTGGGAATCTTCGCACCTAAGTCAACTGACCAGGTCACCTAACTCCATCATTCTATTTTTTGGGAATTCTATATTATTTTTCACGTGCCAATTAATGATGTCTACTCGCTTGCCTTTGTGAAGAAGACAAAGAAAACGAAACAATCAAAAAGACTGATTGACATTTCCAGTACGCAACAAATGAGGTCATCGATTCTTTGCGATGATTCTTAACTCAAACTCAATATATAAATTGTTCCCTCATGAGTTCCAAAAAAAAGGTTTTAAATAAATTGTTCCCTCACATTAAGAAATCCTTGCAGGCACTGCAGGTTGATTCAGAACGTTTAACGGAGCAGCCGAAATCGGCGACACCAGCTAAAACTTTTCAACTATAGCCTCCTCAAACGTCGGTTAATGGGTCCAAAATCATAGCTTTCATTCCAATTTTAAGACATCATTACTCTATTTAGATAACTTACTTCTAGGCTAATGCAGACCAGTTATGAAATTTTATACATAAACTAAGAAAATGACATACTCAGGTGCTCAATGATATAGTGACAAAAATTACTGCCAACAACTTCAGCTACAAGCAAAATTAGAAAGAAAAAAAAAACACTACTAAAAAACATATATTGTAACCAATAACACCTGAAGTATGAGAACATCAATGTACTCTGTGAAAACATCAAAAAAAAGTGGGCATAGTCGATATCTTTTCCCACTGATCTAACAATAATCTTTTACATTACAAATGGAGGGATAGATCAAGACACTGATATTTACCGTTCTCATTAGTCACAACGTTGTTATTATGATCCAAAGTTGAATATGTTGTTGACCAAAATACTCTCATTTGCCATCTCTGACTCTACTTCGGTGGGATGTAGCCAACGCGACATGAGCACCGTTGGATCTGAATTTTGGGTGGTCAGAATGAGCAGCTGAAAACCAGCCAAAGGAGGTAGAAGACGGGTAGCTTAAGATGGCCAATTGTGTGGAGAAGGAGAAGATAAGAATAGAAGTAGCGTGTGAAGAAAGTCATTGTTATTGACGAAATCGTAAGCCTCTTGGCTCTTTTCGCAGCTGTTCACTCCTTATTGTAGGTGTTCTGGTGGCCTCCTAGGCCATGAGAACTCTGGAACTTTCTAGAACAAAAGAGGCAGGGGAATACTCTTATGAAGATGTGTCGACATCTTTATTGCCCTCTTCTTTTTCTTCCTCCTCTTCTACTTGATGGTGATGATGATCATCTTCCATTATCTGTTATCTAGACACACCAAAAAGGGTACTAAACATTATATCAACTTCCAATGAGTGTCACTTCTGTCAAGACCACGTAACCTCATCCAATATATATAATATGTTATACGCTTCAACCTCTTAATATATATACAATAATAAAAATCAAACATAATGAATCTTAACATATATAATTCTTCATGCCCAAACATTATTAAATATTTTTCTTGCAAATACTAACATAAAATATACGCAATAAAAAACTATAAAATAGTTATATACATCACACGTAAAGTATATTTAGTCTTCAAATACAATAACATGTATAAAACCTAACTAATATGTATATTGTTATATAATAAAAATATATAGTAAACATATATTATAACTGTTTTAATTATTTTAAAATTTTCATCCCGCCCGTAGGGCGGGTCGGTTCTAGTATGATATATGACGGTACTTTATATGCTAGGACAAAGTCGGTGGTGGATTTGTAGAATAAACCCAAAGCTTTCGACAAAGATGCAAAATCAACTTAATTCTTTTTTTATAACTACAAATCAGACCTTCATTATTACAATACTAGAGGTACGGATGAATATATTTGTCTAATGACAGTGAAAATTTTAGAAGTATTGTGTATATATATAGCCACTATAGTTTTTTTTTTCTTCTCCTCATATCAAACAAACTACATAAAGATTCGCGCAAAGCGTAGAGCGAGACTGTTTAGAAAATAATCAAAATTTAATTTACCTTTTTATCATAAGCATACTGTTGCGGAATACTTAGGCTCTGATAGCATTTGTTGCGTATCCTTAAACCTTCTGATACCACTTATAGAGTCAATCTCGACTCTAACAAGACTTTGTTGGGATTCACTGCAATCTCCTGGTCCCTTTGATCTTTTCCATTGATTCAATCCTTATTCATGACTCAAGAATTTTTCATCCAGTTCACGGCCGCAGCGCGCTACATCTGGGGTGGATCCAGGATCCACAACATCCACTATGAAGTATCGGAAAACACCTCCGATATGGTTTACAAGATCATAGACTCTCTCTGTTTCTGGGTATGCAAACCCTAGAGAGTATACAAAGAGATATACAAGAGGTACATGGCTAAGAGCTAAGCCTAGAACAACATATCAACTCTAGCTTACTCTATCTCTCTAAGAGATGCCATGGAAGCCTTCCTGGATACTTGAGGCTCGTGCCTCCCAGAAGCTTGGCTTAGAGATCCCTGTCGTGATCTCTCCTTCTTTATATTGTCAGCACTTAACCTAATGGGCTTTGTCGATTAGGCCCATAGGTTGTCCACGCGTAACTTGTTTAACTCGGCCCAGCCGATGAACAAGTCCAATGGGCTTGACCAAACCTCAGAAATCTCCACCTGTTTGGTCCAAGTCCATAACCCTTCCTTTGTGCTCGACACCTCCTGAAGCTTGAGCAAACCTGCTCATCCTCTGCATCTCCTTGTCTTCTCTTATCTCTTCTCACTTCTCTCAGCTTCACCTTGAGCTAAGCTTGAAGTCTCTTCATGATCTTCTTGAAACCTGCATAAGCTTACACTTATACACCACAACTGCATAAGTAGATTAAACACTTAAATCCACTTAGCCTCATCAATGAAAATAGACATCATCCTTGATGAAAGGTATGTGACAATCCCATTGCCATTCTGAATTTCCATCACCTTCATCCTTTGTCTTGAGTTGCAAACCCAGCTGCTACACTCCAAGTGTCAAGCTCAACTCCTCATTGACGTTGTGTTACTTCATATCTTATTTTTCCTCGTGAACTTATCAACAACACAACCTTGCTGTCAAAATCACGAACCTGTTCAAGTCTTGAACAGAAACCTGAACATCCTTCTACAAGTTGATTTCCTCCTTGGCCTTTCGATTCCACTCATGTGCATTGAGTCTTGAACCGAATTACATGAATTCTGTGCAGCAACCTTCAAACCATATATGTTTTAGACCTGAAACAACCTCTGATTCTCTACTTGTTTAAAACACTCTAGCCTTGAACACGTTTTGTACCGCTGTTACTCAGAACAGGACCCGCCATCCAACCATCACTGCTGGACAGACTTTCGACACAACCTTGGTTCACCCTTCATGTTGTTAACAGAAACTGCTACCACATAATTCTCCTTGAATCAACCGCAAACATTGAAGTCACTCATGCTCCATATCTCTGAAACAGTCTCTGACTTACCCTTGATGTTCTTGAATAGACTGCACTTGAGCATCACTTTGTACCGCTGCACAAGTAGAACACGCCGCCTAACACCACCTGATTAGGAAGACTTTCAACACAAATGTCTTTGCTCCACCATCTGATCAAACTGTTCTCCAACCACAGAACCCACTAACAGATTTACACCCCACTGCTACTTGAATGAACTGAGCCTCATACCATCTAGTCCCTGGTACGCCTTGGCTCTCATTCATGAGCTGCATGTGATATCTTATCTAGAATCCCTGATATCCCTCATTCACTCAGCTGTGAATTCCTTTTCTCAATACCATTCTTGTATTGATATGTCTCCAAATACCGAAACATGTGCATCACCGTCAACGACTTGAACACGCCTGTTAGTCATTGAACCCGCCATTAGCTTGATGAGTACCTGGCCACCAATGAGTATCTGGTCATCTGCTAATGCACATTCTTGAGGAAAATGCCTCAGTATTCCTCTGTAATGCGACCATATATCCAAAACTCTCCTTGTTCTGTTCCACAAATGCAATCGGCTTTTTTCTGTATTTATACCTTTCATGAAACTTCTTTCAGCTCCATGACTTGAGATTAAGATGAGCCTGCTTGTGGAGAACAAGTCTTACCCTTCCTGAGATGGACAAACTGTAAGACAATACCCTGCAATTCCTGCAATGTCTTCTAACAGTTTCTAACTTTGCTTCATCTCACCATTCTTCATCTTCACTCCTCAATACTTCAGTTTAACTAAGTACCTCACCACGTTTTACCTTGCATCATACTCGGCTCCTCTGTATCAATTTCACTGCAGTGTATTCCTGATACATATGCCAATTTCACTGGTCTTGCATACAAGTTACATTATGTAAGATTCTTCTTACAAATCTCCTTATGATGCGCCTTGTACTTGTTAACTGATCCTGACACTTCTGGCCTTGACACACTGAACATATCCACGAGCCTCTTATCATGGATAACATTTCCTTTCAGCTCTTACTCTCTTGAGCTGACGAAGTTGCTCACCGAAACTTTTACCCTTCAGCTGAACCAATCAAGACATCTTCTAAACAGAAAACCTGTGACTCACTCCACCTGGAATCAGATTATATATCCCTGATGCATCAATCCTCATATAATCTCAGTGGCTCCACCTGAATCAAATAACCCTGTAAAAGTACCATGTCTCTGGAATAACCAAGTTTCTGCAACTGTATGTGGTATATGTGTCCTTTAAACATATCTCTCATCACCCAAGCTTGTGATGCTCCTGAGATACTCCCTTACAGCTTCTCCAGCTGTAACTATACTCAAACCATAACCTGTTCAAGCATGAAGTTCCGACCTGGTCAAGTCTGCAAATTTCTCCTTTTGCCTTTGAGCTTCAATTCTTGTCTGAGAGCTCCACCTTGACCATTCTAGTCGTGACACCAAAACCAGCATCCTTTACTTCTCCTCTGAGTCTATTCATCTGGAATTACCGACTCAGTGTGGGAACCGAAATTCACACCGTCAAATTAAGTTGATTTGGAGGAAAGCCAAGTGAACCTAGCCTTCCCTGAAGGTCCCGGATATCTGCTGGGCCACACACGACACAATCAGTACGACAAAGAAAATATGAAAACGAAATAAAATCGTAAGAACAAAGAATAGAGCAAAAGATCTTATTTCTGAATCCGCGTTTGAACGTGAACAACAGGTAAGAGCCTTGGCTACGAGAGCTGTCGGCAAGTTCGCTAGTCTAGCAACCTAAGTTCTAACCTAGTTGAGTCGCAGCTCGCTAGTAAAAATGGAAAATAATGCCTAAGTTGCTCTAAGTGCTAAGTGCTCTGAAGTTTGGTGATGATTTGCTCCTCGGCCAAAGCTCTCCTTATATACTCCTCTTAAGACGGTATATCTTCTTTCAGGCTGAATCAGGCTTTTTTCCATTTTCGTCCATCTTCGTGTTTATCGGGAAACTTGACATTTATCTTCGGAAAACTTGACATTTATCTTCTGAAACTTGACATTTATCTCTTATGTGAGGATAAGGATAAACCGCCATAGTTATCCTTCCTTTTCAGAAAATCGTAGGGCCGCTTGGCTATGTCGGGCCACTTAGACGCTTTTACGTTTTTCGAAGAATAGTCTTTGAAGGTTTCGCATTTCAAGGAACCCCACCTCGATAGTCGAGATGTTTGGTGTTTAGAATAACCGTGATCGTACTCAAATTCACGAAGATTGATCCAAAAAGCCAAGACAGGATCGACCGAGCATGATGGGACCGAGACCAGTGACGAGGGCCGCTGACCGACGCCAGCTTGCCGCCGCCAGGTCGGTGCCGCCGGCGCCAGGCCGCCTTGGCGGTCCGTGGGTTTTCCGTTGTTCTATCTTTCCCCGCTTAGTCGCTTTGTGCGGGAAATCTTTGAGTTTGGAAGGATCTTTAGCCGTAGATTTCAGATAACCGCTTTCAAGGGTTTGAGTAATGTGGCTTCGAACTTTAGACGCTTAAAATATGAACTTTTAAACAATCGAGAAGGATTTATGAAGAATCATTTTATTTTGCGGACAATCCGACATGGGTTTAAGGACCAAGATGCTGCCGCTGCCGAGATCACGACGACAGATGAGGCAAGCTGCCGCCTATGTCGTGGTCCTGCGTCCGCCGGTGCCTGCTGTTGCTTGCCTTCGTTGATCCCCGATCACGGTCCGCTCATGCCTTCTTGTGAGTTCATCGAGTGACGACCCGCTTCTTGGTTTTGATCGCCACTTGGTTTTCTTCGAGGACTTTCGGTGACGATTTCGCCGCTGACCGATTTGACCCCAACACTCGACATCCATGACGCATTCCTCTAAGGTATAACTCACACACTCTTCGCTAGCTGTGGTAGCGACTTTCGCTTCTTGAACAAGTGTTGATGACTGTGTGTCTCATACCCTTTATCCTCGGGATTACAACCAGTCGTAATAACCTGTTTAACCCAATTCTCTCATGATTTTCCTCGCTTTGACCAGAATCTTCAAGCCAAGTCTAACCTTGAATCGCCTTTTTCCTTAGGTTTCTTCCTCCACTCACACGACCTTACTAAAGCTTCTACATGTTGTTACCACAAATAACCATTTGTTCCAGCATATACTTGTGTAGCTTGTACACACTTTTCCCTTGCTCTAGTTTCTTCTTCGTGGAGGTACAGCCTGCTTCACCACACTAACTTGGTGACTCCTCCGACTTTCTTCTACCAGCCAGAAACCTTTCCTCATGCACCCACGACCGACTTGAACTGACCCAAAAGTAGAATCACCTTTTCGCCATGTAGTTGCCACACGACAACCAACCAGGTAGCCGCAAGATCCGCTGACCATCTTTCGCAAAGACAACCTGCATTACTTGTGATCTCCGAAACCTTTAGTTCCTTTGAGATTGACGAACTTTGGTTCCATCTCCTTAAGCCTAGCTTTGACTTAATATGAGTCCGTCTTCCTTGAGATATCATCCATCCCAAACGACTCAAATCAATCTCCAACTCTCTGATCACGAACACGCCCACCAGTGCAACTATTCTGCTGCAGCTTGCGCGGGTCTTTCTTTTCTTGCAAACAACTGCTGAATCCCTTGCAAATCTCTATCATGATTTCACAAACCTGAAACCATCACGCATTGAGATCTTCCATCAGAACGCCTTCCGCTCGACGCTTTGTCTACCACATACAAACGCCATCTGCTTCTTTCTTTGATGCTACCTATCTTTAGGCATCATCTCTGGTTCGTCACCCTTGAGAATAATGATGAGATCGTGACTACAAATCTACTGATTCTTCTTCTCCAGAATTTCCAGTTGATGTCGATGCTAACTTGAAGCTCTTCCGGAACCTGAATCGCCACTGCCTCAAACTAGAAGCCCTTTGACTCAGTCCTTATCTTGTATACGATACTATGTCTGTGAGATGTCAAGATCCACAAATACTGGGTTTAGGGCAAGACCTAGGCTTACTCTCAGCTTTAAGGCTGTGCGATGACTGATCGGCTTTCGTTTTGCATGTTAGTGATTTCTTCCTGATTCTTTTCGTTTAAAGTCCGCGACTAGTCGCCGGCTTATATGACTTGTGTTAAAAGAATCGAGCTATCTTCGGAGTTTATCCGAGACGTTAAACCAAAATTTTGGGTTTCTTGTATAGCGAGCTATGATATCCTTGTCGGATGTAAGAGGGCCTTGTAGGTCTGACTACGAGTTTGTATCAAGATGCTGCCGTTGCCCGAGATCACGAGACGATTGCATAGATGGGAACCAGGACCCTTGCCTCCGGCGCCAGACGGGAGACGACAGGCCTGCTGCCGGCGCCAGACGGGACAGGGCAAGCCTACCGCCCATGTTGTGTCCTGCGTCCGCCGGTGCCTGCTGTTGCTTGCCTTCGTTGATCCCCGGGGCTCACGGTCCGTTCATGCCTTCTTGTGAGTTCATCGAGTGACGACCCGTTTCTTGGTTTTGATCATCACTTGGTTTTCTTTCGAGGACTTTCGGGTGACGATTTCGTCGTTGACCGATTTTGACCCCAACACTCAGACATCCATGACGATTCCTCTAAGGTATAACTCACACACTCTTCTGCTAGCTGTGGTAGCGACTTTCTGCTTCTTGAACAAGTGTTGATGACTGTTGTGTCTCATACCCTTTATCCTCAGGATTACAACCAGTCGTAACAACCTGTTTAACCCAATTCTGTCTGCGCATTTTCCTCTGCCTTTGACCAGAATCTTCAAGCCAAGTCTAACCTTGAATCGCCTTTTTCCTTAGGTTTCTTCCTGTCACTCACACGACCTTACTAAAGCTTCTACATGTTGTTACCACAAATAACCATTTGTTCCAGCATATACTTGTGTAGGCTTGTACACACTTTTCCCTTGCTCTAGTTTCTTCTTCGTGGAGGTACAGCCTGTTTCAGTCACACTAACTTGGTGACTCCTCTGACTTTCTTCTAC
>JAEACV010000526.1:0-47286 GCA_016432835.1 Brassica nigra
CCGGCTCACCTCGACATGAATTACCGGTCTGTCGAGGCAGTGGCGGGAGTAGCCGATGAGTTTCTCGGATATCTCTTTGCTCAGATGTCCCTATAGCCTTTCGAGAGGAACTCGGAGGTGTCCTTCTGGAGCAGTTCGTTGACTTCAATTCGTAGGCGATGAAGTCCTCTGTCCCACCTACGTCCATGATCGCGGTGGAATTCACACGGAGATCCTGGTTCGGAAAGAATCGGGGGCCTTCATCTTCTGAGGCCACTTTACTTGTTGGCCTATCTGCCTGAAAATGTTGACTAGTTCCGGCTTAGATATGGAGAGATGAGAGATGTCTGGCCATGTGGACACGGACATCCTTCCATTTTGTCGCTGATTGATGCTAAAGACTTTTGAAGGGTCTTAATCAAATGTTATAGTATAAAGGATGTCAAACCAGTTCTCAGTGATTCTAAAGCAAAGGGAGTGCAAGCTACAGCTTAATCTAAATGCAACCATTAGGATGATTTTTAAATTAAGACAATGTAAATGCAATAAATGAAACTTTCTTTCAATATGAGGAGATGAGATCCATGGGTGTAGGGACTTGATCTTAAGTGATTAAGGTTCAATCCAAGATGCCAAACTTTTCAATCAATCTAAATCCTTATGCCTGCATTAATTCATGCTTAAACAAACTCTATCCCTAGATGAATATTCTTTGCAATGATCACCCAAATACATGAAATCCCTTTGGTAATGATCAAAGGAAACATTAAAAATGAGTCTAATAGCAATCTTAGCTTCTTGAACAACTAATATCTGTTGGGGTCAAAATTGGTCAACGATGAAATCATCTTCCGAAAGTCCTCGGAAGAAGACTAAGTGACGATCAAAACCGAGAAACAAGTCATCAGTCGACGAACTTACGGGAACGCATTAATGGATCGTGAGCCCGTGGATCGACGGGCAAGCAGCAGCAGCATAGGCACCAGGACACGCAGGCGGAGGCGCCTGGCACCGGCGGCAGGCCGACCTTGCCGCGCCTGGCACCAGCGGGGCGCCGGCGCGTGACGAGGCGACCGCGCCGCCGGCGACGAGGCGCACCCAAAGCCGGCATGGCATGCCGCGCAGGCTCGTCCCTTCCGTCTGGCCCGGCAGGGTCCGACATCTCCGTCTGGCGCCCGCGTAGGGTCCTGGCGCCACGCCTATGAAATCGCCTCGATCTCGGCAACGGCAACATCTTGGTCCCTTAAACCCATGTTGGATTGTTCGAGAAGCAAAGCGATTCTTCCGCAAAGCCTTCTCGATTGATTAACAAAATTCATATTCTAAAATCTAAGTTCAAGCCTCATTACTCAAACCCTCGAAACGGGAAGTCTACTTAATCCAAGTCCATCTCGATCCCGATACTCGAAATCTCGGAAGACCATAAACGGTTCGAATGATGAATGAATCTCGATTCATCGATAAACGATCACGGTTATTCTAGACACCAATCATCTCAACTATACGAGGAATTGGGATTCCTTCGAAATGCCAAACCTTCAAGACTATTTTCTCAAAACCGTGAAAACGCCTAAAAGCCCGACATGACCAAAACGCCCACTTACGATTTTTCCGAAAAGGAAGGATAACTATGACGGTTTATCCTTATCCTCACATAAGAGATAAATGTCAAGTTTCCAAAAGATAAATGTCAAGTTTTCCAAGATAAATGTCAAGTTTCCGATAAACACAAGGCGACTAAAATGGAAAAGCCCGATTCAGCCCGAAGGAAGATAGACCGCCTTAAGAGGAGTATATAAGGAGAGCTTTGGGCGAGGAGCAAATCATCACAAAATTTCTAGAGCACTTTAGCACTTAGAGCAAATTTAGCATTTCTTTCTGCTTTCACTAGCGAGCCGCGACTCAACTAGGTTAGATTTAGGCGCCGGACTAGCGGACCTTCGACAGCTCTTGTAGCCGCATTTCTTTACCTGTTGTTCACGCCAAACGCGAATTCGAAATAAGATCTCTTTCGCTTCTATTTTTACGATTTTTATTTTACAACTTAATTTCGCATTGATTGTGTCGTGTGTGGCCCAGCAGATATCCGACCTTCGTGGAAGGTTAAGTTTACTTGGCTTTCCTCCAAATCAAACGAAAATCGACGCGTAATTTCGTTCCCTACGGTTGGCGCTAGAAGGAGGGGTTAGGGATCTATCTATCTCGCGAACTGCACATGCCGATCATGTCTACTGACGCCACCAAAGACCAGCCAACGCTAGACGGAACACCCGCCGATGCCAACGCTCGAAGACTCCACGGAATCGTCCACCGCTGATTCAAACACCGGACGCCGACAGATGAAGGAACTGTTCACCTCCGCCCAGGAGCGGGCGGAACAACAGGACAAGCTGATAACCTCGCTCGCAAAACAGGTCGGCACCTTAACTGCGAGGAGCAAGCTGCCGCGCGGATCCACCAAGGCACGGCGCGGCAGAAGACTCGACTTCGGATCTCCCGGAGAACGAGAAAAAGATGCCCCGAAAGAGTCCACTCCCGAGGAAACGGCTCCAAAAGGACAGCGAACGACCTCGCAGAACCTTCCACCCCCGGCTACGGGAAACAAGGAAAGCGACGTCGAGCGCATCGATCTGGATATCAGCGACCAATCGGATCCTTCCGATGAAGACGCTGACATCCACCCCAGGAGGACCCGAAGCCAGTCCGCTCGGCAGACGGTATCCTTCGAGAGGCCCATGACAGAAGAGGAGGAAGACCTCTACTGGATTGAGCAGGAAGAACTCGCGGAGGATCAAGCTCGGATCCATCGCGACCAGCGCCGACAAACTCGGAGAAACGCCGGTGGCAATGACTAGATCCATGATCTCCACGAATCTCTCAAAAAGACCGTGGCCGAGGTGAAAGCAGTGAAATCGCAAATCCACCAGGCGACCAGTTCCGCCCCCGAGATCGATAGACTTCTCGAGGAAGCACGGAAAACGCCATTCACCGCTCGGATCACGGAAACACGCATCTCAGACCCATGGAAAATCAAAATCCCGGTCTATGACGGTACTACGGATCCTAAGGCGCACCTGCAGTCTTTCCAGATCGCAATGGGTAGATGTAAACTCCCGGAGCGCGAACGAGACGCGGGTCATTGTCTTCTCTTCGTCGAACACCTCAAAGGTGCTGCGCTCGAATGGTTCTCCCGGCTCAAAAGAAACTCCATCGGAAGCTTCCGCCAATTGGCCTCGGCGTTTCTCAAACAATACTCCATGTTCATGGACAGAGAAACGTCCGACGTGGACCTATGGAGTCTAGCTCAGAAGGAAGACGAGTCGCTCCGCGACTTCATGCGAAGATTCAAACTGGTGATGGCCAGAGTAACAGGCATCAGCGACAATGTCGCAATCGACGCCCTGAGGAAAACTCTGGTACAAGTCGAAGTTCCGAAAGTGGATATTGCTGGAGAAACCACGGACGATCCAGGATACCCTCCAGAGGCAACAGACTTCATCATCATGGAGGAAGAGATGAGAGTCCTGTCGCAAAAGCATGGACCACAGAAAACGTCCTCAAAGAAGAAACCCTCTCGTAACGACAAGTACGTCCATCACGAAGGGGAAGACGCCCAAGGCGAGCATAACTACGCCATCAATTCGGAGCAAGGCAAAACCTCCGGAAACACCTGGACCAACCAGAGTTGCTCCTCCACGCGAGTTCCGAGCCGCAGCTCGCAAAGTCCAAGGGTATAAACGACTCTCCTGAGTCCGACCGCCGACCAAAAACTGTTCAATGAAAATTGAAAAGCGCCGAAGGAGACACGACGACCAAGGGAACAACAGCAGTCGCCAGAGGGTAAATATGATCATCGCAGAATCGCAGTTCTACCAAGACTCTGTCTCGTCGATAAAAGCCTATGGGCGAAAAGCCGAGACGAGTTCCAACTGGTTTCCAGATAGCGATATTCCCAACCACACGATCGTTTTCGAGGAACAGGAAACTGTCGTAATCGACAAACCTCACTGCGATCCTTTGGTTATCGACCTGATAATCCAGGATCTCGAAGTTGGCCGCATTCTCGTCGATACAGAAAGTACGGTCAACGTCATCTTCCGCGACACCCTCTACAGGATGAAGATCCCACTTGGGGAAGTCGTCCCTGAGCCAAAATCTTTGACTGGGTTTTCGGACGTCACCTCCATGACCCTCGGGAGAATTAAGCTCCCAGTCATGGTGAAGGAATTCACAAAGATTGTCGAGTTCGCAGTAGTCGACAACTGGGCCATCTAAAATGCCATCATGGGAACCCCTTGAATCAACTCCATGAAGGCAGTACCGTCCACATATCACCTCAGCATCAAATTCCTGACTCCAACCGGAACCGCAGTAATCTGGGGTAGTCAGAAACAGTCGAGACTCGTTACCTAGCCGAGTTCAAACTGCTAAAAGATCGAGCGCCCTGCGCAACCGAACGAGCAAAGGAATCACACAACATTCCTGAAGACTCAAAGAAAGATGATCCAGAATCATCCTAACAGGCAACGATTCAAGACAGGGACAAAGTCTCTGAGTCTATCGCCGTAAAAGCAGACAACTCAACCCCCACACAAACCACCGATCCGACTTACGATCGAACGGCAACGACGGGAGTAAAACGTCTGCAGCAACTATCAGAACTACGAGATGGCTTGATCCTTGAAAGAGGTACGTAGGCAGCTCGTCGAAACCCGGCGAGTTCAGCTATCCCCCTCACCAAAGCGGTGGTGGGTGGGGTGGGGTGGGTGGGGTGGGGGTGGGGGTGGTGCATATACTCCTATACTCCACAAAAGCGAAATATCCGCACATGTATTTTTTGAAATTTTTCAATAAAATTCTTTCTATCTATTTTTATGCTCATTTAATTTAGTAAACGCGTAAACACTTCGGAAAAACGAAAATCATATCTTCGAAAGAAACGCGAGACGTCGCAACTTCAAAAAGATAACAAAACTCGTATCATCCGCTAAAACAGTCCACTGCGACTTAAAAAACTTACCCGTCGATTAGCCCGACGGACACCAGCGTTTCACTCAATACAAACTCGTAGTCAGACCTATAAGGTCCTCTTACATCCGACAAGGATATCATAGCGGCAAGAAACCCAAAATTTTGGTTTAGCGTCTCGGATAATCTCCGAAGATAGCTCGATTCTTTTAACACAAGTCATATAAGCCGACTAGTCACGGACTTTAAACGAAAAGAATCAGGAAGAAATCACTAATAGGCAAAACGAAGCCGATCAGTCATCGCACAGCCTTAAAGCTGAGAGTAAGCCTAGGTCTTGCCCTAAACCCAGTCTTGCTGGATCTTGACATCTCACAGACATAGTATCGTATACGAGATCCCAAAACATGTCACTTATCGCTTACACCTAAAAACGCTCGCTAAAAAGTAGAATACGGACCAAGCGACAAAAAAGAGTTAGGATACGAAGTGACTACTCGCATTCTTTCCTCTACACTTGAGGAAAGTATAAATCAAAACAAAAGATGAAATCGTAAATTTTTATATATTCATAAGGCCACAAAAACGGCGGGATTCTAAGCCACCAACGGCCAGTCCCAAAAACATAAGAGTGCAACCTCCAATGGTCGGAGACTAAACTCTTAAAAAACGGCCACACACGGCCAAACATACAACTCACAAAAGAAAGTCAACATCGAGAAATCCAGACACGGAAATCCCGAATGAACCCGCAGGCTGGTCCACTTCCTCGTTCACACCTTGGGCGTTCTCGCCACCTTCGGCGTTCTCATCAGCTCCGGCCTCCACCGTATCCTCGGAAACCTCGATAGGCTCCCATAGTCTCCGGACTCTTTCTTCGACTTGAGGAACCAAGGATTAAGCATGAGAACACTCGGCCATGAAATCCTTCTTCTCAACAATCTCGGAATCAAAGGAGAAATCCGGGTTCTGAGACTTGTAAAGATTTACGACCGAGCCCCGGCACTCGCGGAAATCGCCAGCAAACTCCTGAGCATATTTAAAACATTGAAACTCAGCAGCAAACGATTCCGCCCGTCTCGCCACCTCGGCTGCGACCATCCTCCTTCCTCTCCTTTCCGCCCGAACAAGGGCTCGAGCATGAAGCTCAGCTTGCTTTGTGTTTTGCGTCTCTACCTCTTGTCGGAATCGGAAGAGCTCTCGTCAGCTTCTTTGGTCTTGAAATTAGCAATCCTAGACTTGCGGAAACTTGAGTCAAGTGCCTCGCCAAACACTCTTAGTCCCTGCATAAATTCGAGATCAATAAATATACATATATACAGATTCAAAAATACGGTTAAGAAGTTCAAAGGGCAAAACCTCATTGATCCGCTGGGAACCCTCGCTAAAAACTCGTTGCTTCTCCTCATCCTCCAGCGACTCGTCAGTAACGAACTCCGGGGGAAGGCCGTCAAAGAAATTGTTGGGGAGTGGAAAATCACTGGCTCCGCCTTTTTCCGTTGGAACGAAACTAGGGTTTTTCCCCAACGGTGAAGGGTCTTCCGAACCTTCCCCACAGTCGATTTCTTTCCCTTTACGAGATCTTTGTCTACGTCTCCGAGTAGGAGCTTCGATAACCGGTTCGGCATCGCGTGTCGGGACAGGGTCTCGGGACCGGAAAAGCCTTACCGCGTCTCGAATCCGTTCAAGGGTGAAGGACTTCCAGAAAAACGGCCTTTGACGAGGGAGATCCCTCTTGACAAAAAGATCACCATGCATATGCGCAACAATCCCTTTCCCTACAAGCAAAACCTTTTCACTAAAAACTCGCACTTCCGGAATGGTGAAATAGACAACCAGTTTTAGTCATATTACCTCGGTTGAAGTTCCATGCGTGCGGAAATAGATGGAGGCAGCTCTCCTCGCGGACTCACCATCTATTCGGACATAAAAAACGCTCTTGCCATAACTTAGGGTTCGAAGTAGTCCCCTGAATTATGGTCATATCCTTCTTTGGCACCATGGTGTAGTAACCATCGCTCCCCGTTGGCCGAGTGCTCCAAAGACCTTCGAAATCAGCAGGGCTAAGATCGATCCCGAGCTCATTAATTGCGATCAACACGCCAAGCCAACTCTCTAAGGCAGGAACACTGAGCTGGCTGATCGAAGTTCAGCGGCGAAGCGCACGAACAATGGTACCGGGGATCGGGAACCACATGCGGCAGTACGTAAGGAAGGCCTCGTAGCATGTAAAGAAAACTTCCGGAGGATTCCTCGCACTCTCATTGCCGACAGGAATTCGGAATTTAACTCCATCAGGAATCTGGTAAAAATCCCGAAGAGTCCTGAGATATTTACGTGAAACCAAGCTCGGCGTAAAGGAAGCACCCGGAAGCCTCAAAGGTCTCCTCGGAACAGGGACATCTGGCAGTGGTGGAGCCGATCCCACAAGAACTCGGTATCGCATTCTTCGCCTCCTCATCGACTAACTCTTCTTGCTTCGGATTCACCGTCACGTGGGCAGGAGAGTCATCCGAGGATGAATGGGAAGAAGAAGTTCTCTTGGAGGATCTTGAAGACATTTTTCTTAAAAAGAAAAGGGAGAGAGAAAGGATTCTTGAGAGAGATGAATTTTTTAAGTAAGAATGAATGAGATTTCTTACTCCATCCTTATAAAGGAGGTAAAATCACTATTTACCCCGACTTTCGGCAAACGATTACGTCTCTACACCTTCCCATACGGCTATACCGCAAACTAGGACCCGAAAGGTACTACGGTTCCTAGCTAGCTGGGGGGCTAACTGTTGGGGTCAAAATCGGTCAACGACGAAATCATCACCCGAAAGTCCTCGGAAGAAGACTAAGTGACGATCGAAACCGAGAAACGGGTCGTCACTCGACGAACTTACGGGAAGGTACGAACGGATCGTGAGCCCCGGGGATCGACGAAGGCAAGCAGCAGCAGCATAGGCGGACGCAGGACGAGCGAGCGCGCTGGCGCCCGGCGGCTGACAGCGCCGTGCGTGGCACGGGCGGCAGGGCGCCTGGCGCCGGCGGCTGGTCTCTCTCCGTCTGGCGCCAGCGCAGGCCCAACATCTCCTGTCTGGCACCGGCGGCAAGGGTCCTGGCGCCGTCCATGCAGTCGTCGTGATCTCGGCAGCGGCAACATCTTGGTCCCTTAAACCCATGTTGGATTGTTGAGAAGCAAGACGATTCTTCCGTAAAGCCTTCGATTGATTAACAAAGTTCATATTCTAAAATCTAAGTTCGAAGCCTCATTACTCAAACCCTCGAAACGGAAGTCTACGAATCCAAGTCCATCTCGATCCCGATACTCGAAATCTCGAAGACCATAAAGGTTCGAATGATGAATGAATCTCGATTCATCGTATTAACGATCACGGTTATTCTAGACACCAATCATCTCAACTATACGAGGAATTGGGATTCCTTAAAAAATGCGAAACAACCGAAGACTATTTTCTCGAAAAACCGTAAAAACGCCTAAAAAGCCCGACATGACCAAAACAGCCCACTTACAATTTTCCGAAAAGGAAGGATAACTATGACGGTTTATCCTTATCCTCACATAAGAGATAAATGTCAAGTTTCCAAAAGATAAATGTCAAGTTTTCCGAAGATAAATGTCAAGTTTCCCGATAAACACGGACGAAAATGGAAAAAGCCCGATTCAGCCCGAAGGAAGATAGACCGTCTTAAGAGGAGTATATAAGGAGAGCTTTGGGCGAGGAGCAAATCATCACAAAATTTCCAGAGCACTTTAGCACTTAGAGCAAATTTAGCATTTCTTTTCTGTTTTCACTAGCGAGCTGCGACTCAACTAGGTTAGATTTAGGCGGCCGGACTAGCGGACCTTTCGACAGCTCTTGTAGCCGATTTCTTTACATGTTGTTCACGCTCAAACGCGAATTCGGAAATAAGATCTCTTTCGCTCTATTTTTACGATTTTTATTTTACAACTTAATTTCGCATTGATTGTGTCGTGTGTGGCCCAACAGATATCTGGGACCTTCAGGGAAGGTTAAGTTTACTTGGCTTTCCTCCAAATCAAACGAAAACTCGACAGTGCGAATTTCGGTTCGACAATCCCTTAGGTAAAGAAAGCTAAAAGCATAGATAAGTTTATTCAGGCGTTTCATCGAACACCTTCCGGGCGGAAATGCCTAAAGCTCTATTTTTTAGAGGCCAACTCAATTATAGCATTAAAAACACTCAATCATGCAAGGAAAAGAAAGATATAACACTAAACACCTTGAATCTACACTTAATCACTCGTAATCACCCTAACCCATGAATCTTAAATGTATCTACTCACTAATCCACATGCTTACTCTTAAACCCATGAGAGATTTAAGCTTAATCATGTAAAGAAAGAAAGAAGATGAAATCAAACAATCAAAAACACAAAGATAAGATGAGATTATGATTCAAAGATAAAACTTTCACCAAATTGTTTTGTGTTCTTAGGGAGAAAATAACATAAGTCCCACTTTCGGGATAACAAAAGTATTTATACTTGGCTTAGAAAACCTAAAAACACCATTAAAAAGATTACTAAAAGGTCCCTGGAATCAAATAGGCTTTGACCAATAGGAAGAGAGGGTGAAAAACGCTCAGGGTAGATTGGCCCCATCCAGCCCGCGCACGTCCTGTCCTGGTCCGTTCCTCGTCCCGCGCGGGTAAGGCAACCCACGTGTATCAGCCCGCGCACGTTGCTGTCCTCGTACCGGCCTCACCCCGCGCGGGTATGGTGTCCCGCGTGTATCGGCCCGCGCAAGTCGCTGTCCTCGTCCCGCGCAGGTGTGGTTAACCGCGTATGTCGTCCCGCGCACCAGCCAGTCTCCGCATCATTCCGGTCCCACGCGGGTATGGCATCCCGCACGTGTTCGGCCGCATATCGGACGTCCAGTTCTGGATGTTCCATGGTTGCGCGGGTGAGTGTACCCGTGTCCCAGCAACCGCGGCTGTCCTCCATGTCTTGGTGTCGTCCGGCTCTGATCCCATTCTTCACCAAGGACTGTCTGGCTGACCCGAATCGAGGCTGACTCTGCCCAAACTTGGCCAAGCACCTTCTTCATCTCATTTTTGCATGAAAACGACTCTCAACACCTTCTTTTACTCCATGGAACACTCCAACACTTGAAAAGGACTTATGAATGCAAAATGGATCCTAAAGATGTCTAAACCTTAATCTATAAGATTCAGAATTCATGATAAAGATGGCTAAAACAATGAAAATATGCAATACATCAACTCCCCCACACTAGTCCTTTACTTGTCCACAAGTAAACTTTCAAAAACTAAGGAGGAAAGGTATGAAGGAGGGGCCTCATAACCAAAAGAAGCTCTTCTTAATTTTCAAACTAATAACCTTTCATAATCATACCAAATAGCAAGAGCAAAGACTTTTTCTAACTCTAACTTCTCTAGGCCTATCTTAACTCCTTTGACCTCTACACTCGTCATCATGAATCCACTAACCACAAATCCATCAACTCTCTTACAATCATTATCAAACTCAATAGAAATCTTGCAAATGGTCAAATGGTTTAAGTCATTTGGTTTGGTAAGAAAAAGGCTTTGATGCAAAGCAAATCAAGGGGTTCAAGAAGGTCTTTAAAGGTGGTTTACTCTCAAAACAAAGTAGCCTTGACATTGCACATAATATATCTAAGAAAGGGATCAACTCATGCATACAATGCTCAATCTCCATTGTTCTACCCTTTTCCAAATACATAAGTTACATCCTTATTCCCAATGTCAAAACTCCACTCACATCTCTCACCCAAACACTTCCCCAAAACACTCAAAGATACTTTCTCACTTAGAACTCTTTCTTTTTGAAGTCTACAAGGGATTTTTCACATTTTAAACTCTTATTAGCTCTTTCTAGACATTGCTAGCCCCCTTTTCATTATTCTTTTTTTTTTCCTCTTTTCTTTTTTTTTTTTTTATTATGGGGCCAAGACTTTCTTTACAAACTAGAGCTTATAATTTTTTATTCCCCTTTTCCCTTCTAGACTTAATTACTTATAACTTAGAGTTCCATTAGTCAACCTTTTCTTTCCTCTATTTTTTCACACTCCCAGGATCAATCTTCCCAACACTCACCCCCATCCTAGAAGCTAGACAATATGAGTGCCTAAGCTAGCTAAAATGGAGACCAAGCATTGTCGTTCCCATTACTCTCAACATTATGCACATGTAAAGCTTTCCAAAGAAGGCCTCACTAAACAAACAATGAAGGCTTGAAAGGAGGGAAGGGTTTAAGGTAATGGAGTGCCACTTGAGTTTGTCTAAAAAGATTGGCAAAATGGGTGAGACAACTCAAGTGTGTATAGCCATGACTCAGCACGCAAAGGACCATCAGCAAGAGACATCAAGTTCAAATAAGACTGGAGTTTACTTCAAAGGGTGAGCTTCAACAATCAATGTGCTTCAAGAAGAGTTTTCAGGACTCAAAGTCTACAAGCTTACTAAAGGATGCTCAAGCTACTTGCCATGATTACAAAGGTTATAAATTTGAGAACTTAGCATGAGCTCTTTACAAGGTTGATATCATCCTTGTCCCCAATGCATGATGCAAACCTATATGCTCAACACTTCTAATATATTTTTTTAATGCAAATAAGTGAATGCTCTAGACTCGATCCTAATGCAACTACATGATTCTTTTTGTATTTTTCAAACTTTTCAAATTTTTATGGTTTTTCTATGCAATAGCTATCTACAAATGCATGCTTATGACAAGAAACACAAGATCAACAGCAACTTGGCACCTCCCCCACACTTAAGTCACACAGTCTCTGTGTTTGTTAAGTGAAGGTGACTCATTACCGGACTCGGATTGGAGAGCTGGTGGGTTCCTTTTGCGGCGAAGAAGCTCTTTCTTTGTGCGTGGTGCTGAGGGATCTACAAGTGGCCGAGGTGGAGGGGCAAGGAAGGCATCAAGTTCAAAGTCCTCTGCTTTGAAACCAGCCACAGCTCCTCTAGTCAAAACATCTGCCACTTTTCGCATGAACTGAGCTGAAGCTTCAGCTTGCCTCTTCACAGTCCTACTCAGCTCCTTGCACTTGTGTGTGAGCTTGTTGATGGTTCTATCCTGAGCTTTTCTCCACCTCTAAAGACTGCTGATATCGTCATGAGCTTGGCGAAGTGGACCAAGGGGAAAAGAGGCAGTGCACTGGTCAAAGTGGTAACGAGGAGGGCCAACGAGGTGCGCAGTGGCTCTACTAGAGTGACCCTCATCAAACATGGCTGCCTTATCTGCTCTCTTCTTGGCGCTTTTCAAGGTCATGGGACCAAGGGCGCCATGACTGCCAAGGAGGTGCTTCTCACTGATATCAAATCGGATTGCTCCTGGAGTGCTCAAGGTGGTGAGCGCATAGTGAGGAAGAACCAGCTCAACCTTTTTTTCACCTCTCAGGTAGGAGTAGACACACTTGCCATTGAACCTTCCAGAGAAGTAGTGAGCTGACCTCAAGTAGTTTAGATACATGAAAGAGGGACCAGCTGCATCATTTCCCAAACTTATCCCCTTGTGAGCAAGCAATGGTGTTATCAAGCCACCAATCCCAATCTGAGCTTCAGGGGCTCTGTTTGTCCAACCCCAATCCTTATAGCACATGAGGCGCTGCACAAAGAATCCCACCATGCCAAAATCTTTGTAGAAGTCGCAACCAAAGGGAGATGAGGGGGTAAAGCATAATGCTGGACAGCTTGGTGTAGAAGTTTCAATTCATCTCCAAAGACTGTTCCTACTTCCTTCCTGGGGAATATGGTATGGACAAGCAACCTGTGGAGATATCGCACCGAAGGATGTCTAATGGAGGCGTTCTTGTCCTGGTTGGCACTCCTATTCTTGCCTGATAGCAGCCTCCATGTCAAGCTTGTGATGTTCATCTCTCTTTTGACTTTGGCAAGCCTTGGAAAGGATGGCTCTTTTTGGTCTTGAAAGCCAAGCACTTCCTCAATCTCCTTGAATTTCATGGAGTAGGCTCGCCCATCAATCTTGAACTGTATCTTCCCCCATCCTTGCTTCACATGCTTGGAGGTGTGAAAGGTGGCTTCCAGGGATGCCAAGAATTGGCATGAGACCTCTTTGTGTGTAGGATGAGCCATAGTGTAGAAGCTGCACATGTTCATGTGGTCTAGCATCTCCTGGATGTCTTATTCAATCATTAACTCCTTCAGGACCATCCTATCAACAAATCTGGTTGGAGGCCAAGAAACACCTCTTCTCGATTGCTCTAACAGTACATCTTCAGTGGGTTTCTTTTTTCTATCCCTGTGAGCATTGAAGTTCTTCGTTGTGTTAGGATCTGGCTCAGCTTCACTGTTCTCATGAGAAGGTTCCTCTCCACTACTTGCATCTTCTTGCTCCAAAGGAGGAGGTGTCACACTCTTTCTTGGAGCCTTAGGTTTGGTGGTGGGAGCTGGTTCATGATGACCTCCATTGTTCCCTTTCTCTAAAACAAGAACTCCCACACTGTTAGTCCTTGGCGGTATAGCTCTCTTAGGAGGGGCTTGCTTGTGAGCATTATAAGCCACACTCTCATCATCAGCAACTCTATTGCCATCCCTTTTAGCCTGTGCTTTCTTCCTTAGCATGGCCAAAGCTTGTTGTCTACGCTCCTCCTCTGATTCAGGCATGGAGCCTAACTCTTTCCCAAACTGAGCAGTCTCTCTTTGAGCAGCCTCAACCCTCTGTTCTTCAATCAAGTTGGCATCTTTCCTCCCCATTTGGTACCTGAAAAATTTCAAGTCGTGGAAAATATTAAGCACAAGGAAGGAGAAAACTTTTGAATGAGAGAAACTTGAATAAACAATTGGGAGCTCAATCTAAGATCAGCAACCCAGCAAAAGCTATCACAATGCAATCAAGCTCTCGTGTTCATATTTTTTTTTAAGAACATGAGAATCTCAATCAAGCCAAACTCAAGAGAAATCACCAATCAGATTGAAATTGCAACTTTATCAAGCTCTAGAACAGCTTAGCTAACCAATCTAACCCACAATCAGCCCCAATTTAACAATTAGTGAAAACCCTCAAATGTCATGAACCCTCATTTCTCAAAGTTCAAATCCAAATCAATTCCAGCATGAAATCAACTACCCATCATGATATATAAGTTTTCCCTAGTCTATTTCACAAGAATCTAGCAATAGAATGGTCAAATTTCCAGTTCAAATTTTTAGGGTTCATGAGCATTACGAATTTGAACTTAAAGAAACCGTACCTTTATGTGGATGAATGGAAAAGATGAATGGATTCGAGAAATTAGACTAAGAGGGTGAAGACTTGGGTGTAGAAAAAAGAATGGAATGATTTGGTGGAGATTTGAGTGAGATATGAGGTTTTTGGTGAATGGAGGCTAGAGAGGTTTTTAGATTTGGGAAGAGGATGAAATGAGGAGAGAGAGAGAGATAGATTTTAGTTCATAGGGTGAGCCGGGTCGGGTCTGGGTAGTGGGTTATCGGGTCTGGGTCGAAAAAGGAGGAGGAAACTTACCTGGGTCGTCGGCCGGGTCGTGCGCGGGTAAGATCTGACCCGCGTGTTTCTTTCCCGCACGTCCGTACGGTCTTGTCCTTGCGCAAGTCATCTGTCCCGCGTGTTGTCCCTTGTCCGTGCTTCACGTTTCCGCGCACATACACCCGTGTCTTCCGAACCTTCGTACCGCTCACGTTCCCGCGCATATGCAGCCGCGCGTTCTGGCTCTTGAACAAGTCGTCCGTCCCGCGCGGGTTATCCGTCTCGCGCAAATCTGGCCGCCTGTTCCAGTTATTGATTGAGCCGTCTGTTTCGCGCGGGTTGCTCCACCTGGTAGATTCCACCCGAGCGTTCTCGGCCAAAGACTGGCCGGCTTGTCCTGACCTCATTTCCTGGCCGTTCCACCTTATTTCTCTGCCTTTCCAAGCCTGATGCAAACCATCTCGACCATACTCATTACACCTCAATCCAAATGTCTTGAAAAAGAAATCCTAATGCAATATTTACAAGGATAGACATGGGACTTCCTCCCAAGTGAGCTTGTTTAAAGTCACCAGCTTTACTTTGCCTCCTTTGAGATTAGGCTGGGGAAGGATCAGAGAGTGGGGTTGATGTCCCATTCTCCGTTGGTGTGGTGACCATGTACTGCTTGATTCTCCGACCATTCACTGTGAAGTCTCCAACTTGCTTGTTCCAAAGAACAATAGCTCCATAAGGTCTCACTTCCTTAACCACAAATGGACCAGACCATCTTGACTTGAGCTTCCCTGGAAATAACTTCATGATAAGTCAAGGATTTTACCCATTTTCAACCATGATTTTTATATGTTTTTGGAAACAAAAGGACACTTCTAGTGTCTTTTATGAGCTTTTATAGGTTCAGGTACTCTTTGGTGAAATGTGACCATTTTGGACCAGAAATGGATACTTTAGGGAGATTGTAATGGAACGATAACTTGAGCTAATCGACCGATGCTCAACATGATGCATCGACCGACGAGACACTACATTCATCGATCGACAGGAGCTAGTGACATCGATCGATATGAAAGGCCTCCGAGAATTAATGACGAATTAAATGAGCTAATCATCTCATTAGGGTTTCACTTCTACCAAATGAGTCCCTAACCGCCTGTTAGGCTATATTAATAGGGTTTTGTATTATTTTAGAGGCAAGACTTTCCTAGAGAACTTTTAGACCTAATTTGGAGAGAAGCATCTTGCTACCTTGGAGAGAGAGCTTAGGAATGGAGAAATAGATCTGAACTGCATACAGAGAAGATCTTGAACTCCCTTATTTTTCTCTACTCTTTTATTGTTTCTCTTATTATTCTATTTAAAAGTATTATTCAAACCATCATGATATTGTCTCTCATGAATATGTTTGAGTAGTTTCTCTTGTCAGATTTAGGTTTCTCATTAAGGTTAACCATGCATTGCAATTAATTTAATGCTAGGGTGTTTAAAATATAGTTCTTCATTCTAGTTTTTCTTAATGCTAAGTATAGGATTGATCACCCTTGTCTTAGATCTTAGGATTAATTTGGATAAGTGGGAACTTAGCAAATCCCTGAAACCCAAAGCTGGTATGTTCCAAGTTTACCTAGGGTGCACGAAAGTGGCCTCTTTGTAAGATTGGAGAACCAATTCAAATCCGATCTTAAAGCTCACTAGAAACGATATCGATCGATAAGCAATCCGCTTGTCGAGCGATATCGCAAAAGGTGTATCGATCGATACTCATATAGAATAATCGATCAACACTTTCTTATACTCATCGAACAATAGTTGATGACTTAAGATCTAGTTGAAGGCAATCAATCATTGATTTAACCTTAAGGTTTGAGTTCAGAACTATGAATATTAAAAACCCTAGATACCCTGCATGCTAGTTACACCTGAGAAATAGCCTAAGTCTAGCTTTCCTTCCTCTTGCTAAAACCTAAACCATTCAATCAAGCAATTACTTGCTTACCCCTCTATTTACTGCTTTAAGCTTGTTTGTCTAGCTTTATTTTGAAGACTAAACAATCTATTGTGTAATCCTAGAGTCTCTGTGGATTCGATCCCTAAGTACTACAACTGAACCTCTTATTTGAGAGAGTAAAGTCACTCCTTAGGGCAATTTGAGTGATATCAAATTTGGCGCCGTCGACGGGGACTCTTTCTTATTACCATTAGATTTAGTTTAGAATATAGTCTAGACCTTATTTTCGTATTTACTAAAATCTTTTCCTCTTATTGTGCTCTTACAGGTACCTAAGAATGGACAAGACAAATTTTGGCAGCCCATCGATCGACACGAACACAAAAACATCGAGCGATACGTCGAGCGAGGAATCGACCGACATTCCAACCCAAACATCGATCGATACCAACCAGCCGGAAGCAGGTAAGTGTTTACTTACCGATCATGCTAATGAGGAAGTAGTCCTAGGCAAACCAACTGATAATTTAAGCAACATATTTCTGAATTTACTGATGAACAAGGAAATGAAATCCCTGTTCAACCTTATTCATCTTCCTCTGAAGATGAGGAATCATAATTGTTTTTGCAAGACTACTTAGACCCCATAAAGACCTATTCCAATCGGTCTGCCATCAAAGTACTAGAAGGTGATACCAGGAAATCAAAACTCTACCTTGATTTTATCCTTCTGGTGCGAAATAAACCTTTCCGTGGATCTGCTTTGGAGCACCCCCACGAGCACATCGAATATCTAGAAGATCTAGTCTCTGATGATTACAATCGCTGCAAGATCTTTTCTTTTTCCCTTGAGAGAAAAGCTAGAAAGTGGTTGAATCAGATACCAGCAGGCTCTCTAACTTGCTGGGAGGAAATCAGAAACGCTTTCATAAATCAATTTTTCGATGACGCTCACTATTGGGATATACGAGAAAAGTTATCTTACTTTGCTCAGGGTCCACACGAATCGTTTAAAAATGCTTGGATCAGATTTGAAGGCTATCAACGTGACTGTATCCACCATGGTTACTCAGAACCGCAGCTCCTAAATTTCTTTTACGGAGGCATCAGCCTTCGTTACCAAATCGCGCTGAATACCGCAAGTGAAGGGAACTTTAGCACCAGAAATCCTAGTAAGGCAAAGCGTTCGATCAGAAACATAGCTTTGGGAAAATCCTATGAGATCAGTGATAGGGAAAATAGAGCTACGTCCAGGAACACGCTCCAATTAGCTGAAATCAGGCAGTCACTAGACTCTCTGCATTCAATCATGAAGGAAAAGAAACTTAAACAAACTCGTCCAAATGAGGATAGTTGTTCTGAAAGACAACTGTTTTCTATCGAAAAGAGTAAGTCTCAAGTTTACGACCCGCACGAAGATAGTTTCACCCGAAACTATGATGCCCTAATCAAATCCCATCAAACAAAAACTGACTCCAGGTTAAGCCAAGCTTTCACGGAAAATCAGAAAATAGAAAGCGACATGGATACCAAACTAAACGTTATTCATCGTGAGCTATTTAAGAAATTAGATGCTCTAAGTGAACAAGTCAAACGATTAGAAGGTGATGTCGCCGAAAACGCAATCACTATCAAGAGGGAAGCAGGACGTCTCCCTGGGCGAACTGATATGAACCCAAGACGTCAAGTTAGTGCTGTACTCTTGAGAAGTGGAAAGCAACTTGTTCCGAAAGCTAAGGAAAAACCTTTTTCAAAAGAAAATTCTGGAGAAGAGATCAAACCCACCCCCGACCCTGTGCTATTCCATGCCAGTAGAGCGGAACCTTCACCAAACAAGGGCAAAGAAAAAGGTAGTCAAAGCACCGAAGAAGTTGTGATTGATATTCCAGACGACGAGGAAGATTCGGAGGATGAAGTTAATATCGACCGATGTGATGAAAACAACATCGATCGACACCAATCCCCCTAAGCCGAAAAGTGATTCAGCACCAGCTGGACCGACTATCGAAAGGGTTTATAACCCGATTCCCCCTTTTTCTCCACGCAAGTCCGACCCTAAGCGTGAATTGGACAGAGAAATCTGTAAGAAAGCAATCGAAAGGATCAGAGTTGAGATGCCATTAAGTGATGCTGTAAAAATTTCGCCAACGCTAAAAAAGTATGTTAAAGATATGGTAACTAAAGGTTTTCAAGTTGGAGAACGTAGTATCTTGATGATTTCCGAAGAAGTCAGTTCTATAATTCAACGCGAAATTCCGATCAAGCAACCTGACCCTGGTAGTTTCGTTCTTAGTTGCCCTCTGCGATCTCGGATCTAGCGTGAATTTGATGCCGCACTCCGTTGCAACATCCCTCGGATATGCGGAGTTCACTCCAGAAAATATCCAACTAGTTCTCGCTGATCGATCTGTTCGAGTTTCGGAAGGAGCACTTGAGGATGTGCCCGTAATTATCAATGGATGCACAGTACCAACGGACTTCGTTGTACTTCACTACAAGAACGAACCCAGAGACCCCATTATCTTGGGAAGACCATTTCTTCCAACCGCAAATGCGGTAATTGACGTCAAAGAAGGACACATCTGCCTGAACATTGGAAACATTCCAATGAGGTTCGACATGGAAAAAGTAATGACGCGCCCTTTGATAGATAGATCTTCCTCCTATATCGATGATATCGACAAGCTTACCCAAAAATCTTTTGAAGATTCATTCTCTGAAAGCCACATCGAGGATGTGCTCATGGTTGCTTAGGGAGAAGTATTCAGCATAGATAACCGTACGGAGGATTATGCACATTTGATGGACGCAAGAAATGATGATACAACAAATGATGAAGATGATTCCGAGATAAATATCGATCGATATTTTCAAAACGCTGTCGATCAACAACCATTTTCGATAGGCGATCTAAGCAAGGAAAATGCACCTAGGTGGAATTGAAACCACTTCCTGCAGGACTCGAATATGCCTACCTTTTTGACAACACATATCCCGTTATCGTAAATGCAAATCTTACGAACAGTGAGCTCGCTTAATGTTTAATAAACTGCGAAAACACAGGAAAGCAATCGGATACTCTCTTGAAGATATCCCAGGAATTTCCCCCGACCTGTGTATGCATCGGATTCATCTTGATGATGAATCAAAGTCATCAATAGAACATCAAAGGCGACTCAACCCCAACCTGAAAGAAGTTGTTAAAAAGGAATTTATCAAACTTCTCGATGCCGGTGTAATCTATCCAATCTCAGATAGCAATTGGGTGAGCCCAGTTCATGTGGTGCCTAAGAAAGAAGGCATTACTGTGGTCAAGAATGACAAAGACGAACTTATTCCAAAGAGAACTGTAACTGGACACCGTATGTGCATCGACTACAGGAAACTAAACTCCGCAACGCGGAAAGACCACTTTCCTTTACCTTTCATCGATCAAATGTTGGAAAGATTAGCCAATCATCAATACTATTGTTTTCTTGACGGATATTCCGGATTTTTCCAAATTCAATTCATCCGGATGACCAAGAAAAGACAACCTTCACATGCCCTTATGGAACATTTGCCTACCGTCGGATGCCATTTTGCCTGTGTAACGCCCCCGCTACCTTCCAACGCTGCATGATGTCTATCTTCACTGATATGATAGAAGATTTTATGGAAGTTTTTATGGATGATTTCTCAGTCTATGGATCTGATTTCAAAAGTTGTCTCGATAACCTCTGTAAAGTTCTAGCCAGATGCGAAGAAAAGAACCTTGTTCTAAATTGGGAAAAATGCCATTTTATGGTTAATGATGGAATTGTTCTTGGACACAAGGTATCTGCTGCAGGAGTTGAAGTAGATCGAGCAAAGATAGAAGTAATGACTGGTTTACCTCCACCAACTAACGTAAAAGACATAAGGAGTTTTCTTGGGCATGCTGGATTTTATCGATGGTTTATAGAAGATTTCAGCAAAATTGCCAGACCTTTAACAACACTCCTCTGCAAGGAAGTTAAATTCGAATTCACTCCAGAATGTCAGAAAGATTTTGATAACTGCTCCTGTCGTGCAACACCCGATTGGAGTCTTCCTTTCGAAATTATGTGCGATGCAAGTGATTTCGTGGTAGGAGCAGTGTTATGGCAGCGTAAAGATAAAAAACTTCATGTTATTTACTACGCGATCCAAACTCTGGAGGATGCTCAGAGAAATTATGGCACAACGGAAAAGGAATTACTTGCTGTCGTGTACGCTTTCGAGAAATTCCGAAACTACCTTGTTGGCTCGAAAGTTATTGTTCACACTGATCACGCAGCAATAAAGTACCTTATGCAAAAGAAAGATGCCAAACCAAGACTTATCCGATGGATCCTTCTACTCCAAGATTTTGACATGGAAATCAAAGAAAAAAGAGGAGTAGATAACAGCGTAGCTGATCACCTTTCTCGGATAAAAGTCGACGACAACATTCCTATCGATGACTTCCTGACAGCCGAAGGTGTCTACCTGGCAGAATCTACATTCATTGGTCATATAAATCTTGCATCTGAATCCATATCGGTAGATGAATCAAGTGATGCATTGATCGATGTAGCTGACACGATGTCGATCGATGACACAAACGATAAATTGATCGATACGACTGATGACATGTCGATCGATGAATCGACCGCGCAATCGATCGACAGTAAGACGGACGCACCAACCAACTGTGAAAACGGCTTTGACTTAAATAAAGTGTCATTTAAGATACCCTTCAATGTAACTATCACCGTAGCCGACAATATCACCACTAATCCGCACACTCCTGATAGACGCCAAAACCCCGATCAGGAAGTGCACGCTGTTGAAAAGAATTTCACAGACAGACCATGGTATGCTGACATAGTAAACTATTTAGCTGCTGACGTCGAACCAGAAGGACTGAAAAAGTATGACAGAAAGAAGTTCTTCAGAGAAGTCAGGCGATACCACTGGGATGAACCATATCTCTATAAGCAATGTGCTGATGGAATTTACAGACGCTGTGTTGCAGCCGCTGAAGTGCCGGACATCATATTCCACTGCCATGGATCTTCTTATGCCGGACATTTTGCAACTTTCAAAACAGTATCTTAAATCCTTCAGGCCGGATTTTGGTGGCCTACCATGTTCCGCGATGTTCACGCCTATATCATAAAATGTGATAGGTGTCAACCAAGAGGAAAAATCAGCAAAAGACATGAAATGGAACAGAAGTTTATTCTCGAAATCGAAGTCTTTGACTGTTGGGGGATAGATTTTATGGGTCCTTTCCCTTCCTCATATGGGAACTGATACATTTTAGTTGCTGTTGATTATGTTTCAAAATGGGTTGAAACTATAGCCACAACTACGAATGATGCTTCTGTTGTTGTCAAACTCTTCAAGAGAATTATTTTCCCTAGATTTGGAGTTCCTCGAGTAGTAATAAGCGATGGTGGTACCCATTTCATCAACAAAGTTTTCAAAAATTTACTCAGGAAAAAATGGAGTTCACCACAGAGTTGCCACACCCTACCATCCACAGACAAGTGGGCAGGTAGAAGTTTCTAACAGACAAATCAAAGAGATTCTGGTAAAACCGTTGGGATCACCAGAATAGATTGGTCACGGAAGCTGGATAATGCACTTTGGGCATACAGAACTGCATTTAAAACTCCACTAGGAACAACTCCTTTCCATCTACTTTACGGAAAAGCTTGTCACTTACCCGTTGAATTAGAACATAAAGCAGCATGGGCAACAAAATTGCTAAATTTCGACATCAAAACTGCTGCTGAAAGGAGACTCATACAACTCAACGAGCTAGATGAAATCAGACATCTAGCTTATGAGAGTTCAAATTTATATAAAGAACGCACCAAAGCTTACCATGACAAGAAGATCGTCTCCCAGCATTTTGCTGCCAACGATCAAGTTCTATTATATAACTCTCACCTCACTTTGTTTCTCGGAAAACTCCGTTCTCGCTGGTCAGGACCTTTCACAGTTACGGTAGCCAGACGAAACGGAGCCATCACCCTTATGAACGATAAAGGAGAAGAATTTACGGTGAATGGGCAACGAGTGAAGCATTACTGGGCTAAACCGCCAAATGTCAAACCTTTACGGTTGGGCATTCCCGAATCTGATTAAAGAGATTTTTAAGTCAAGCTAATGACTAAAAACATAGCGTTTAGTGGGAGGCAACCCACTATTGCATTTAGTTTCCATTGTTATTTTTCAATTTTTTATTTTATTTCATTTTAATTTTCAAAAAAAAATATATATAGATAAGGAATTGCTTTAAAATCGATCGACACGCACTTATGAATATCGATCGATATGGATTTATCGAGGCCGTGGGTCATTAACCCCGATTTCCGCCTTTTCATCCGCTCATTTCGCATTCCTCTCCCGAAAACAAAAAACCGATTTTTCTCTCTAGAAACCAAGTCGATTTTCGCCGTTTCTTGCCTCAATCTCTTCGTTTTCACTTCTCTATCTCATTTGTTCATCTATTCAACGATTCTACAAGGTATGAACCCGAAATTCTCTATTTTTTGGATTTTGTTTGACTAGGTTTTGACATGAACAAAATCGATCGATTAGGCTTGGATTTGGTCGATTTATGTTGCTAGTATGATGAAATAGGTTCTAGGATTGTTCGTTTTGCATTTGTTGTCTGTGGAATTGCGATTTGGGATGAATTTCGTGTTGCAGGTTCGCGATGTCGTGTCGATCGACACGGTAGTTGTTGAATCGATCGATATCGACGCTCAGGAATCGATGTCAAATACAACAATCGATCGATACAGAGCTACCAGAATCGATCGATCTCTCATCGAGAGCATCGATCGATATAGGAACTATCGATTGCATCTACTGATGGACGATTCTTTTTGTTTACAGATGAGTTCACAGAGAGACAGCAGACGCGAGAGGAGGACTAAGAGGAGGCTCGATATCCCGAGCACCTCCAGGGCACCACCCACACCACCATCTTCCTCGACGCCATCATCATCCTCACATTCTCCGCCACGACAGCCCGACGAGCGCTCCCCATGGCCTAGGAACCCTACCAAGGCCATACAGACGGTGGAGTCTTACCCCGACCCGAGGACAGCGGTCCGTTCCACCGCCTGCATCCACCGTCGGCGTACGGAGAGTTGGGACGACTACGACAGCCTGTTCTACAACGCATGGCTGCGCGTTGACATCGCTCCCACCCGCTTCATCGATGAGGCTACCGTCAGACAGCTTGGTCTCTGGCATGACTTGAAGGACATGATCAGCCAGCTTGGGTTAGGCACCATGGCCACACACCCCTATGACCTCTATCCGTCTCTGGTCCAACAGTTCCTCGCCACAGCTGTCCTCACCTACACCACAACCACTGGCCGTGTCGCGAGTGACGGAGTTCTCTCATTTTTCGCCAGAGGTGTCAGATACCGGATCACAGTTGCTGAGATCTGCGAAATCTACGGGTTCGATCCTTCTAACACCACTATGGGTGTCCCTGAGTTTCCGATGATCGGTGACTTCTGGAGGATCATTGGCACAGGCCACTGGAGCACGGCTGTCACTCAGACTGATATCCATCATCCCACCTTGCGCTACTTCATCAGGGCCCTTGCCAGCACTTTGCTGTGCAGGTTGGAGCCCAACAAGGTGAGGATTGACGACCTTACACTGCTGTTCACTGCGCTTGACGGAGTTGTAGACCTGCAAGACCTGGACCCAGACCGCGACATGCCCACGCCCAACCTGGGATCTCTCTTTGCTCAGCACCTGGTGTCGCTGAAGATGAAGCCCTTCAAGGGCACTGGCAGGAAGAAGGAGACGATCGGGAGCCTGCTTACACCGATCTTCCAGCACCTCGGCATCCGCTTGACTAGAGAGCCAGCACGCACCTCCCGCGTCTACTTGGACTTGGCGCATCTGTCTTTAGCCCAGTGGCTGAAGGACGGCTTGCTCTGGAGTTTCAGGAGAGGAGACCGCCTCCGTCTTCTGCAGCTGCCATCCCGCCACATCACGGACTTCGACGGGAGCATTGACAGGCTCCGATTCCAGCTAGATGAGGCATTCCTCCGCAGCCTCCATGACATGCCACGGAGAGTTCCAGGAGAGCGCAGAGCACCAGCTACACAGGGCCAGCCAGAGGCACCACTACCCGACTTCCCCATCATGCCAGACATTCCGATGCGCGACCACGGGGACTTTCAGAGGTTTGTCGCAGACGCTCTTCAGGCCATCTGGTCCAGAGTGTCTCGCTGTAGGTGGATGAGGAGGAGGAGCCTGAGAGCCCATGATCCAGCAGCGCCAGGTCCATCACACCTGTACCGTCGTGACTCGTCATCAGATGACGAGGAGGCAGCAGAGGACTCCGACTTGTTGATGATAGAACTTTTCAGATTCTAATCAAATGATGTAGTATAAAAGATTGTCGAACCAGTCCTAAGTGACAATGAAACAGAGGGAATGCAAGCCTATGCTCAATCTAAATGCAACCATTAGAGAGAATGATGATTAAACTAGAACAATGAGTAAAACACAACAAAAAGCAAACTTTCTTTCTTATGAGGAGAGCAAAACCCATGGGTGTAGGGACTTGATATCAAATGATTAAGCTTCAATCCAAGATGCTAACTTTTCAATCAATCTAATCCTTATGCCTAGACAACTAAACTAAGCAAGCTCTATCCCTAGATGAATGCTCTTTGCTATGATCACCCAAGTACACCAAATCCCTTTGGCTGTAATGATCAAAGCAAACAATGAGAACGAGTCTAATAGCAATCCTAGCCTCTAAGACAACTAATCCCTTAGGCAAAGCAAGCTAGAAGCATAGATGAGTTGGTTCAGGCATTTCATAGAACACCTTCCGGGCATGAAATGCCTATAGCTCTATGTTTGAGAGGCCAACTCAAATATAGCTTTAAAACACCAAATCTATGCAAGGAAATGATAGATCTAATTCTAGACACCTTGGATCTAACTTAATCACTCTCTATCACCCTAACCCATGGATCTTAGAAGAATCTACTCACTAATCCACATGCTTATTCTTAAACCCATGAGAGATTCAAGCATAAACATATAGAGAAAGAAAGGAGATGAGATAAACAATCAAGAACACAAGAAGAGATGAGATTAATAATTCAAAGATGAAGTTTTTACTCAAAGGTTTTGTTCTTAGATCATAAATAACATAATCCCAAACTTGGGTTAATGAGAGTATTTATAGTAGGCTTAAAAGCCCTAAACACATAAAAGGAGAAAGTCTAAAAAGCCCTTGGCCAAGTGATTTTCGACCAATGAGAAACAAGGAGAAAGGAAGAAACTCAGCCACCCGGGTCAGCTAGTGCCTGTCCAGGTCGGGTATGCCCAGGTCGGGTATGGCTTGCTCGTCCGGCGTCCAGGCCGTGCGGCCTCTCTAGGCCGGGTGTGTTCGCGTGGTGGGTGTCCAGCAGCTAGCGGGGCGTGCGGGTGTGCGTGGCGGGTGGTGCTAGTCGGGTGTGCAGGCTGGTACGCGGGTGAGGCATTGTGGAACGTCCGAGTGTCCTGGTCCGGGTGTGTTCGGCCGCGTCCGGAGCTCGTCTAGCATCAGATCGTGCGGGTAGTCCAGGTCGGGCAGGTGCTGTCGGGTGTCTGCTGGTACGCGGGTGAGGCAAGGTCGGTGCGTCCTGAGCTCGCGTCCAGTCCGTCCGTCCCGTGCGGGTCCTTGTGCTCGGGTGGTATGGACCGCGTCCGTTCTAGGCGTTCAGCACAATCGGGACGTGCGGGTGTGCGTCCCCGGGTCGTCCTGGTCGCGTCCTGAGCTTGTCCAGGCGAGGAAGGATGGTTGGACTCGGGTGTGCTCACCCGGGTTGCTTGACATGCTTCCACTCAACTGATCATAACTCCTTCAATATGGCTCCAAATGTCTTGAAACCACTTCCATTGGAAAGCTAACTCAGAATGCCATGTCTCCACCAAATATTAGCCTCAGAAGGTATTCCTAAGGTCTCTGTCCATGTTCATCTTTATACCCTTCTTTTTCATCACAAAACTCCCAAACATCTTCAATATCTCCAAAGTGTGCTCCAACACCTAATAGGGACTTATGAATGCATAATGAGCCTAAAGATGCCTAAAGCCTAATCTAAATGAGCAAAATGCATAAGATATGATAACTAAAACATGTAAATATGCAAGACATCAACTCCCCACACTAGTCCTTTACTTGTCCACAAGTAAACTTGCAAGGACTAAGGAGGAGAGGTTTGAAGGAGGGACTCATAGCCAAAAGAATGCTCTTCTTAGTTCTCAACTTGATAACCTTGCACAAGCATACCAAGTAGCAGGAGCAAAACTCAATCCAACTCTAACTCAACAAGGCCTATCTTAACTCTTTTGATCCCTACACTTACTCATCATGAATCCACAACCCACAATTCCATTTGCCCTCTAACAATCATTAAGCAAACTCAAAAGACTTCTTGCAAATGGTCAAATGGTCCAAGTCATTTGGTTTGGTGGTAGAAGGTTTTATTCAAGTGAAACAAGGGGTTTAAAGGGATCTTTCAAGGGTGGTTCACTCTCAAAACAAGTAGCCTTGACATTGCACATAATATATCTAAGAAAGGGATCAACTCATGCATACAATGCTCAATCTCCATTGTTCTACCCTTTCCCAAAATACATAGATCACATCTTTATTCCCAATGCCAAAATACCACTCACATCTCTCACCCAAAGATTTTCCCAAATGCTCAAAATATTTTCTCATTTGAAACTCCTTCTTAATGAAGTCTACAAGGGAATTTACACATTTCAAACTCTTTTCAGCTCTTTCTAGATATTGCTTTCATTATTATTATTTTTTTTTTTTCTTTTTTTTTTTTTTATATTTTTTTTTATGGGGCCAAGACTTTTCAAACTATTTGGAGCTTACAATCTTTCATTCCTCTTATCCCTTCTAGACTTAATCACTTATAACAATGGAGTCTCATGAGTCAACCTTTTCTTTCATAAACCTTTCATTTCCTCAAGATCATACCATACAACACTCACCCCATCCTAGAAGCTAGACATTAATGAGTGTCTAATCTAGCTAAAATGGAGATCAAGCATTGTCGTTCCCAATACTCTCAACATTATGCACATGTAAAGCTTTCTAAAGAAGGCCTCACTCAACAAATAATGAAAGCTTGAAAGGAGGTAAGGGTTTTAGGGTGGAGTGCCACTTGAGCTTGTCCAAAAGATAGACAAAGAATGGGAGGGACAGCTCAAGTGTTCTATCCATGACTTAGTACACAAGGGACCATGAGCAAGAGACTAGAGTCTAAATATGACAGGAGCAAACTTCAAAGAGATGGCATCAATCAATCAAATAAGCTTTAGGAAGAGATTTCAAGGCAAAAGTTTACAAGCCATCCTAAGATTGCTCAAGCTACTTACTATGCTTATGAAGGGTATCACTTTAAGAACTTAGCATGAGCATCTTTTCAAGGCAACTATCATCCTTGTCCCCTTATGCATGATGCAACCTATATGATGATTTTTTTTTTTATGCAATTGAATGATCTAGACTCAATTCTAATGCAACTACATGATTCTTTTGTGCTTTTCAAATTTTTTTTTTTGGTTTTTCTATGCAATAACTATCTACAAATGCATGCTCATGACATAAAACACAAGATGATCAGCAACTTGGCACCTCCCCCACACTTAATTCACACAGTCTGTGTTTGTTAAATGTTGAGAAGGGCCTAAAGGAAGAAAAATAAAGCTAAATGAAATGATGAATGGTATATACAATGGTAGGGTGTTGGAGTACCTCTATGGAGCATGGGAAGAGGCTGATGCCTCACCCTCAGACTCGTCTTCATCAGCAGTGGTGCTTAGGCTTGGTGACTTGTTTCGGACGGATGGGGCGATGTAGGGGTTCCTCAAGCTGCGGAGGGCTTGCTTCTCGGTTTGTGGTGTGTTTGGGTCGAGAATGGGTAGAGGAAGTGGTGCAAGGAAAGTCTCAAGATCGAAGTCCTCAGCCTTGCAGCCTGCTACAGCTCCCTTAGTCAAAACATCAGCAACCTTTCTCATGAACTTAGCTGAAGCTTCAGCTTGTCTCTTCAGTTTTCCTCAATTCCTTGCACTTCTTGGTGAGTTTGAAGATGGTCCTATCTTGAGCTCTGTTCCACCTTTGCAGTGTGCTAATCTGGTCATGAGCTTGGCGAATGGGACCAAAAGGCAAAGCACCTGTGCATTGCTCAAACGTATATAGGAGGACCAAAGAGATGAGCTGTGGCTCGGCTTGAGTATCCCTGATCAAACTTAGCTGCCTTTGCTGCTGCTTTCTCATTCATCTTCAATGTCATAGGGCCAAGAGCTCCATGACTGCCCAGGAGGTGCTGCTCACTGATATCAAAACTCATAGTACCCGGTGTGCTCAAAGTAGTGAGCTCATAGTTAGGGAGAAGCAGCTCAACTGTGGTGGGGCCTCTCAAGTCGAGTAAACACACTTCCCATCGATCTTCCAGAGAAGTAATGAGCTGACTTTAAGTAGGTGAGATCAATGAAAGAGGGACCGGATGCATCATCTCCCAAATCAATACCCTGGTGCGCAAGTAAAGGTGTGATCAAGCCGCCTATTCCAATCTGAGCCTCTGGATCCCTGTTTGTCCAAGCATACTCCTTGTAGTACATAAGGCCTCACAAAGTAACCAACCATACCAAACTCAGCGTAGAAATCAGTGGGAACTTCAGGTAGGTGAGGAGGTAAGGCAAAGTGTTGGATGGCCTGGTGCATGAGGTTCAAGTCTTCTCCATTCACGTTGCTTTGCTCCTTCCTAGGGTAGATGGTGTTGACAATCAGCCTATGAAGGTAGCGGACTGATGGATGTCTGATAGATGCATTCTTGTCTCTGCTGGACACCCTATCCTTGCCTGATAAGAACTTGTAAGTGAAGTGGGCAAGTGTCTTTCCTTTAGGAAGTCCTTTCAGCTTAGGCAAAGATGACTCCTTCAAATCCTTGAGGCCTAGCACCTCTCCAATCTCAGTGAAGGTCATGAAATAAGGCTTCATCTATCTTGAAGCTGATTCTTCCCCACCCTTGTTCCTCATGTTGAGAAGAGTGGAATGTGACCTCCAAGGATGCCAAGAATTGGCAAGATACTTCTTTAAATGTTGGGTAAGCCATTGAATAGAAGCTGTCCATGTTCATGAGAGCAAGCAAATCCTTTATGTCTTGGTCAATTTCTAGCTCCCTCATTACCTGCTCATCAGCAAATCTGGTTGGAGGCCAAGATACTCCTTGCCTCATCTGCTCCAATAGTTCAACTTCAGTCGGCTTCCTTTGTCGATCTCTACGAGGGTTGAAACCTAACTTTTCGAAAGTTTCTTGCTCAGCCTCACTTTCAATTGGAGAGGATGCTTCTTCAACAGTTGTATCTACTGGCACCAAGGGTGGAGGTGCCAATGGCTTTGGGTTTGGTGCTTTGATTCTGATCTTTGTGGGAAGTTTGGGTTTCTCAGCATCTTTCTTTGTGTTCTTCTCCAAAACAAGAGGTCCCACACTTTGAGATCTTGGAGCTCTAGCTTTCTTTGAAGGAGTGCTCTTATCATCACCAACAGCCACCCTCTTGCCATCTTTCTTGGCTTTCTTGTAAGCATCATCAAGCACTCTCATCACTAGCCAACCTCTTGCCATCCTCCTTGCTAGTCTTATTACCAACATCAGCCACTCTTTTCCTTCATCCTTGTGTTTCTTTGCTGCCCCATCAACCAAACTGTGTCTAGCCTTCTTGGCTTGTGCCTTCTCTCAACATAGCCAGAGCTTGTTTCCTACGTTCTTCCTCGGATTCAGGCATAGAGCCTAACGCTTTTCGAACTTAGCAGTGTGGTTCTTAGCAGCCTCGGCCTTCTCTTGTGCAATCAGTTTCTCATCTTTCCTTCCCATTGGAACCTGAAAATATCAAGACTTGGACAAGATAAAGCACAAGGAAGAGAGAATATGCTGGAAAAGAGAAAAGATGGAATGAACACTTGCAAACCTAGTCTAGAACCAGCAACCTAGCAAGACTATCAAAGTAACCAAGCTCCCAAGTTCACAAGAATTTTTTTTTTTTTTTTTTTTATGAACAAGGGAACTTAATCAAGTTGAAATTCAAGTAAACACATCAAGCCAGCTGAAATTGAATGCTAAACAAGCTCTAGAACATCAATTCCAATCAATCTAGACCATAATCAACCAAAAGTAAGAGCCTTTTCAAAAACCCCAAAATCTCATGAACCCTAATTTGCCAAAGTTCAAATTAACCTCAATTCCACCATGAAATCAACTACCCAGCATGATATACAAGCAATCCCTAGTCTAATTTACAAGAAATTAGCAAGAAAAGCTCAAATTTCAAGTTCAAATTTTTAGGGTTCATGAGGGTTACGAATTTGAACTTAGAGATACCATACCTTGCTTTGGATGAAGGATAGAGATGAAAGGGTTCAAGGAATTAGGTCTAGGGGAGGAAGGTCTTGATGTGGGAAGAAGAAACTTGGGATTTGGTTAAGATTTGGCAAAGTTATGGGAATTTTGTTCTTGGAGGCTAGAGAGGATTTTGATGTGAGGAAGAAGATGGAATGAGGAAAGAGGGGTGGCCTAGGGTTTTAAAATGTGTCTGGGTCGGGTGGGGTTGGTTCTGGGCGGCTTAGGTGGGTTTGGGTCTGAAATAAGGGAAGAAGCACTTACCTGGGCGGGTCGCGTTCGGGTGAGGGTGCGGGTGAAAGGGGACGCGGGTGCTGGGGCATTCGGACTGGCTCGGTGCTTACACCCGCGTGTGCTTGATCGTCCGTGCGGGTGGCGCATCCAGCGTAGGTCCACCCGGTGCTCGTCTGTCCCGTCGGGCGCCGTGTCCGGTAGGTCGACCCGGTGTGTCCGTCCGTCCAGCATCGACCGTCCGTGCGGGTGCTGCGTCCGGGTAGTCAACCGGTATGTCCGTCCTGCTCATCCATCTGTCGGCTTGAATCACCGTGCGGATGCGTGTCCGCGTAGGTCAACCGGGTACATCCGTCCGTTCGTCCGTCCGTCGGCTTGATTCACCCGTGCGGGTGCCGTGTCCCGGTAGTACAGCCCGGTACATCCGTCCTGCTTCCAAGTCTGAATTTCACCTAGTTCAACCCACTTCCTTTCATGTCTCTTCCATCTCAAAACCGCAGTGAACTCATCTCCAAACTCCCAATCTAGCCCCATCATCATTCAAAGGACTTTTGATGAAAAAAAAAAGAATCCTAATGCAATATGTACAAGGATAACCATGGGACTTCCTCCCAAGTGAGCTTGTTTAAAGTCACTAGCTTGACTTTGCCTCCTTTGAGGTTAGGCAAGGGGAGCATCAGAGAGTGGGGTTGATGTCCCATCCTCCTTTGGTACTGTGGTCATGTATTCCTTGAGTCTTTGGCCATTCACTGTGAAGTCTCCACCATCCTTGTTCCAAAGCACAATGGCTCCATAGGGTCTCACTTCTTTGATCACAAATGGACCAGACCACCTTGACTTTAACTTTCCTGGAAATAGCTTAAGTCTAGAGTTGTAAAGAAGCACTTGATCTCCTGCCTTGAACTCTCTCTTGAGGATGTGCCTATCATGGAAGGCCTTTGTCTTTTCCTTGTAGATCCTTGAGTTCTCAAAAGCATCCATCCTTATCTCATCCAGCTCATTGAGTTGAAGAAGTCTTTTCTCCTTTGCACACTTGATGTCAAAGTTTAGAAGCTTCACAGCCCACAATGCCTTGTATTCAAGCTCAACTGGCAGGTGGCAAGACTTTCCATAGACAATGTTGAAGGGAGTGGTGCCTAGAGGAGTCTTGAATGCTGTTCTATATGCCCAAAGAGCATCATCAAGCTTGGCTGACCAATCCTTCCTCTTGGTTCCTACAACCTTTCCAAGATCCCTTGATTTGCTTGTTGGAGACTTCCACTTGGCCACTAGTTTGAGGGTGATAAGGTGTTGCAACCTTGTGCTTTACTCCATTCCTCTTGAGAAGACTCTCAAATACCTTGTTGATGAAGTGTGAACCTCCATCACTTATGACCACTCTTGGAACTCCAAATCTTGGGAAAATAGTGCTCTTGAACATTTTGACCACTACTCTTGAATCATTTGTAGGACTTGCTATTGCTTCCACCCACTTTGATACATAGTCCACAGCCACCAAGATGTATTTGTTGCCATAGGAAGAGGTCCCATGAAATCAATCCCCCAAACATCAAACACTTCCACTTCAAGGATTGGGTTTTGAGGCATCTCATTTCTTTTAGTAATGTTCCCACTCCTTTGGCAAGAGTCACATCTTGAAATGAAGTCTTGTGAGTCCCTGAACATGTGTGGCCACCAAAATCCAGCTTGTAACACCTTTGAGACAGTCTTGAATGGAGCAAAATGGCCTCCATAGGAGATCCATGGCAATGTGAGAGGATTCCTTCAACTTCTTCTTCAGCCACCACTCTTCTATAAATCTGATCCTTGCATAGGGTGTAGAGGTATGGTTCATCCCAATAGTATCTCTTCACATCCTTGTAGAACTTCTTCTTCTCATACCCTGCAAGTCCCAATGGCTCTTTTCCAGTGGCTAAATAGTTAACCAAATCAGCATACCAAGGTCCGTTCTCTTCAGCTGCCTTAACCTCTTCAATCTTTTTCCAGTCTCAATGGCTGCTACCACTGACATGATGGCTAGGACATGCTCTTCTCTGAGGCCCTCATCAATAGGGATTCCACCTTCAATTCTCAACCTGGACAAGTGATCAGCAACTCCATTCTCAATCCCTGGCTTGTCTCTAATCTCCAAGTCAAACTCTTGAAGCAAAGGATCCACCTTAGTAGTCTTGGCTTGGCATCCTTCTTTGCTAGGAGATGTCTCAAAGCTGCATGGTCAGTATACACAATGACCTTAGAACCCACCAGGTAGCTTCTGAATTTCTCAAAGGCGAAGACAATGGCCAGCATCTCCTTCTCTGTTGTGGCATACCTCATCTCGCATCATTCAATGTTTGGCTAGCATAATAAATGACATGAGTTTTGCCATCCTTCTTCTGCCCCAGGACAGCCCCAACAGCAAAATCACTAGCATCACACATTATCTCAAAGGGAGGTCCCAATCAGGTGGTTGAACAATGGGAGCACTAACAAGGTCACCCTTTATCTTCTTGAAAGCCTCAAGACAATCTTCATCAAAGCTGAAAGCAGCCTCCTTGCACAGCAACTTGGTCATTGGTCTAGCAATCTTTGAGAAGTCCTTGATGAATCTTCTATAGAATCCAGCATGGCCAAGGAAGCTCCTGATGTCTTTCACTGTCTTTGGTGGGGCAAGCTGACCATCACCTCAATCTTAGCTTTGTCCACTTCAATACCCTTTTCTGAAATCTTGTGTCCCAGCACAATTCCCTCTTTGACCATGAAATGACACTTCTCCCAATTCAGCACTAGGTTGGTGTCTTCACATCTCTGTAGGACCCTGCACAAGTTGGACAAACAAGCAGAAAGCGAAGATCCGTAGACAGAGAAATCATCCATGAATACCTCCACTATATCCTCAATGAGATCCGAGAAGATAGACATCATGCACCTTTGAAAGGTTGCTGGAGCATTACATAACCCAAATGGCATCCTTCGATAAGCAAAGGTGCCATAGGGGCATGTGAATGTTGTCTTCTCTTGATCATTGGGATGAATGGGGATTTGGAAGAACCCTGAATACCCATCAAGAAAACAATAGAAAGGATGGTTTGCAAGTCTCTCAAGCATTTGATCAATGAATGGCAATGGAAAGTGATCTTTTCTAGATGCTGAGTTGAGCTTTCTATAATCAATACACATCCTATGGCCAGTTATGGTTCTAGTTGGTATCAATTCATCCTTGTCATTTTAACCACAGTGATACCACCCTTCTTTGGAACTACATGCACAGGAGATACCCATTTAGAATCTGAAATAGGGTAGATAACACCAGCATCTAAGAGCTTGAGAATCTCCTTCTTTACAACATCTTTAAGGTTAGGATTTAACCTCCTTTGATGTTCTATAGAAGTCATTGATTCATCCTCTAGATGTATCCTATGCATGCACAAAGAAGGTGATATCCCTTAATATCATCTAGTGAGTATCCAATGGCTTTTCTAAACCTTTTAAGTGCATTTAAAAGTTGAGAAAGCTCAAGTTCAGTAAGTTCACTACTCACAATGACAGGATATGTCTCATTAGGGCCTAGAAATCGTACCTTACACCATGGGGAAGAGGTTTTAGCTCCACTTTTGGTGCCTTGAGCTCACTCCAATCATCTTGTTTGGTGATCTCCTGTTGAGTGGCTGGAACAGCTTGACATGCCTCTTGTTTAAGCTCCTCATACTGGCCTCTATCAGCAATCTTCTTTCGAGAATCCAGCATGGCTGCAATAGCCTCACTCTCCTTGTTCTCAACCACTTGGACCTCTTTATCCACTGTCAAAGCATGTTGCAAAGGGTCCTCTATTGTCAACTCTCCACGTGCCAATTCCTCAAGGAGCTCATCAGCAAGAGCTTCCATCTCCTCTATGTAGAACACTTGGCCTTGCACAGTTGACCTCTTCATTACCTCGTTGACATCAAAATGGAGAGTGTGCTCTTTCCCCAAATGAAGATCAATCTTGCCTTCCTTCACATTGATAAGGGCTCCTGCTGTGGCTAAGAATGGTCTTCCAAGGATCAAGGGTCTCTAGCTTCTTCATCCATCTCAAGAACAACAAAATCAGTGGGGATTTCACAATTTCCCACCATTACAGGAGGTCTTCAAGGATACCAATGGGGAATTTGACTGAGCGGTCAGCAAGCACCAAAGAGAGTTTGCACTTCTTGTATTGACTAAACCCAAGCTTCTTGGCAACAGATAGAGGCATGAGACTGACACTAGCTCCCAAATCACATAGACATCTCTCAAACATTAAAGGACCAATGGCACAAGGTAGAGTAAAGCAGCCTGGATCCTCTAGCTTCTTAGGGATTGTCAATCTCTGGATGATGGCACTGCACTCATGAGTAAGAACCATCATGCCTTCCATTTCCTTCTTCTTGGCAGCCACAGCATCCTTCAAGAACTTGCTGTATTGAGGAACAAGCATGAAGGCATCAATGATTGGCATTGTAACTTGAACTTCACTCAATTGCTTCTCAAAGAGTGCTTTGTACTTCTCCAAAGTTGCCTCTTGAATCTTCCAGGAAATGGCAGCTTAGGTTCATAGGGAGGAGGAACAAAGAAGACTCCTTTGTTGGAGTAGTAACTTCACCATGCTTTGGTGTTTGCTTCTCTTCTCCAACCTTTCCTTTGCCCTTAGCTTCAACAATCTTTTCTAAAATCTCCTCATCAACTTTCTCATCCACAATCACAACATCATCATCAATGTTGATAGCCACCCCCACTTAGTTTCTCACCATCCTTGGGAGAGTTCTTGGAGGTAGCTCTCTACCACTTCTCAAAGTGATTGCCTTCATTGGTTCTTTTGGGTTTTGCTCTGGCTTTCCTGGTAATGTTCCTTGTTGGCGACTTGGCTGAGAGTTCATAGAAGCAAATTGATTCTCCAAAGCTCTAATCTTGTTGTTTAGCTCAGTGTAGCTGCTGTCTATCTTGGAGTGAACAGTCTTGAACTCATGGCCAATGTCTTTGGCTGCTCTAGCTTGACCTTCCAACAATTGTTTGAACATAGCTTCCATAGATGAATCTGGAGCCTTAGCTTGGGAGGAGCTTCCTTGAGCTTGAGTAGATTGATTTCCATGGTTTGCAAAACCAGGAGGAGGATTCTGCCTAGGCTGGTAGCTCCCTTGTTGAGTGTTTTGCTTTGGTGGATAACCTCCTTGCTGGTTGTTGGTGTAGCCTCCTTGCTGGTTGTTGGGGTAAGACCTTTGCTGGTAATTGTTGTACTGAAAGTTAGGTTCCTTCCTGTACCAAGAACCATTGTTGTTGATGAAGCAAAGCTCTTCTTGCCCTTCTAACCCTTCAACTTCATTAACCTTAGGAGGAGCTTCTTGATTTGGACCACCCACAAAGTGAATTTGCTCCTGCTTGGCTTGGTTAGCAATCAGCAAGTCTATCTTATCTTGCAAGGATTTTATTTCCTTCTTGGTCTGGTTGTCATCAGCTCTGGTTGTTCTATCAGCCCTGTCATGTTCTCCACTGTAGACTGAATCACTCTTGACCATGTTGTCCACCAGCTCCTCAGCATCTTCTTCAGACCTGCCCAGGAAGAAACCATTGCTTGCTGTATCCAATCTTGCTCTAAACTCAGGAAGGGCACCTCATAGAATGTGCTCAGTAAACTCTCCTTTGAGAAGCCATGGTGTGGGCACTTAGCTTGATATCCCTTGAACCTTTCCCATGCTTCACTAAAGCTTTCCAAGTTCTTCTGCTGGAAACTAGAGATCTCATTCCTCAGCTTGGCTGTCCTTGATGTGGAGAAAAATTTCTCCAAGAAGGCCTTCTTACAATCATCCCAAGTAGTGATGGAGTCACTAGGTAGAGATTTCTCCCATTGGCGTGCCTTGTCTCCTAGAGAATGGAAACAACTTGAGCTTGAAGGCATCTTCTGACACACCATTGGTCTTGGACAAGCCACAATAGCTATCAAACTTGTCCAAGTGATCAAATGGGTCTTCTACAGCCAAGCCATGGTACTTGTTGTTCTCAATCACATTCAACAAGCCTGATTTGATCTCAAAGTTATTAGCTTCCACAGCTGGTGCACGGATACCTGTCCTGTTGCCATGAATGTGAGGACGGTCATATGTGCCAATGGCTCTAGCTGGCGCTGTGGGTGTTGTTGTTGCTGGCTGTGGTCTAAGGTTGTCAGCTCCTTGACCATTGCCTTCTTGGGGTTGATGATCATCCATCTCAAACCCCAATCTCTGAATGTGAGCCTGTTGCTCCTCTTCTCTTCTCCTTCTTGCTATTTCCTCTCAAGTGCAGCTATCTCTTCAACAGTGGGAACCAGGTTAGTTGCACCTGCTTCTTGTGTTCATACACCTGAAAATCAAAGGAAAATGCAAAGGAGAATCAATATCACAAGAAAAGAAAAATGATTTAGTCTCAAGCAAGTGACTAAATCCCAATGTCACAATCAACTTAGAACTTTTCAGATTCTAATCAAATGATGTAGTATAAAAGATTGTCGAACCAGTCCTAAGTGACAATGAAACAGAGGGAATGCAAGCCTATGCTCAATCTAAATGCAACCATTAGAGAATGATGATTAAACTAGAACAATGAGTAAAACACAACAAAAGCAAACTTTCTTTCTTATGAGGAGAGCAAAACCCATGGGTGTAGGGACTTGATATCAAATGATTAAGCTTCAATCCAAGATGCTAACTTTTCAATCAATCTAATCCTTATGCCTAGACAACTAAACTAAGCAAGCTCTATCCCTAGATGAATGCTCTTTTGCTATGATCACCCAAGTACACCAAATCCCTTTGGCTGTAATGATCAAAGCAAACAATGAGAACGAGTCTAATAGCAATCCTAGCCTCTAAGACAACTAATCCCTTAGGCAAAGCAAGCTAGAAGCATAGATGAGTTGGTTCAGGCATTTCATAGAACACCTTCCGGCATGAAATGCCTATAGCTCTATGTTTGAGAGGCCAACTCAAATATAGCTTTAAAACACCAAATCTATGCAAGGAAATGATAGATCTAATTCTAGACACCTTGGATCTAACTTAATCACTCTCTATCACCCTAACCCATGGATCTTAGAAGAATCTACTCACTAATCCACATGCTTATTCTTAAACCCATGAGAGATTCAAGCATAAACATATAGAGAAAGGAGATGAGATAAACAATCAAGAACACAAGATGAGATGAGATTAATAATTCAAAGATGAAGTTTTACTCAAAGGTTTTGTTCTTAGATCATAAATAACATAATCCCCAAACTTGGGTTAATGAGAGTATTTATAGTAGGCTTAAAAGCCCTAAACACATAAAAGGAGAAAGTCTAAAAAGCCCTTGGCCAAGTGATTTTCGACCAATGAGAAACAAGGAGAAAGGAAGAAACTCAGCCACCCGGGTCAGCTAGTGCCTGTCCAGGTCGGGTATGCCCAGGTCGGGTATGGCTTGCTCGTCCGGTCCAGGCCGTCGGCCCTCTAGGCCGGTGTGTTCGGCGTGGTGGGTGTCCAGCAGCTAGCAGGACGTGCGGGTGTGCGTGGCCGGGTGGTGCTAGTCGGGTGTGCAGGCTGGTACGCGGGTGAGGCATTGTGGGACGTCCGAGTGTCCTGGTCCGGGTGTGTTCGGCGTCCGGGCTCGTCTAGCATCAGATCGTGCGGGTAGTCCAGGTCGGGCAGGTGCTGTCGGGTGTCTGCTGGTACGCTGGGTGAGGCAAGGTCGGGTGCGTCCTGAGCTCGCGTCCAGTCCGTCCGTCCCGTGCGGGTCCTTGTGCTCGGGTGGTATGGACCGCGTCCGTTCTAGGCGTTCAGCACAATCGGGACGTGCGGGTGCTTGTCCCCGGGTCGTCCTGGTCGCGTCCTGAGCTTGTCCAGGCGAGGAAGGATGGTTGGACTCGGGTGTGCTCACCCGGGTTGCTTGACATGCTTCCACTCAACTGATCATAACTCCTCCAATATGGCTCCAAATGTCTTGAAACCACTTCCATTGGAAAGCTAACTCAGAATGCCATGTCTCCACCAAATATTAGCATCAGAAGGTATTCCTAAGGTCTCTGTCCATGTTCATCTTTATACCCTTCTTTTCATCACAAAACTCCCAAACATCTTCAATATCTCCAAAGTGTGCTCCAACACCTAATAGGGACTTATGAATGCATAATGAGCCTAAAGATGCCTAAAGCCTAATCTAAATGAGCAAAATGCATGAGATATGATAACTAAAAACATGTAAATATGCAAGACATCAACATATCAAAGTTTTACATGGACATCCCCATTCCCAGAGACAGACCGGCTATAAGCATGGTCTAGGTGTAGTCTCAGCACTTCATGACAGATCAGAGGGTTAGCGCCGATTCGACCGCTGGGATCCTCATCGATCGATAACTTTCTTGGATCGATTCCTTCAATGAGGTTCCTCTATCTTGCTATCCATTTTTTTTTCTTTCAACTTTCAATCAGCCAGCTTACTGTCCCGTGTTTGAGTTGGCGGTTGTTACTAACTTTATGTTTTAGGTATGGACCTGACTCCTAGTGATTTCGAGGGACTTTGGCAAGCCATCGAGTTATATGACCAATGGAACAATGATTCCTATAATTCAGGGACTTTGGAACAAGTCATGGTTTGATCTGCTTACTATAGATGGTGGATCCCGGTTATGAAATACTTTCACTTATTCTGAAGAACCAAAGCTGAATAACGACATTCTCTCTTTCTTCGTATTGGATCGTGCTGAACGCTGAGGCGTGAGTAGTTTATTGCCGCTTTTCTCATTTTCGATTTTTTTTTCAGCGATTTTTAAAAAATATTTTGTTATATTTTCTTAGGATTTTAAAGGATTAACCTGGAAAAGCGATTCAAAGTTGAAGGATTCGAAAGCGGTGGAACTCCTTCGACTGCTTCGAATGTCCTAGGAGGAGATCGGCGAGGCTACAAAGGCTGTTGAAGACCTCGAAGGCAAACTCGGATGCTGGAGAAGGAGGAGGTGGAACCTTTTACCGCAGATTTTTCGATAATCCAGAGATACTGGTGCCCTCCATGATGGCTGATGAAGCGAGGGGCTACTGACAAATTGAAGGGGCTTTGAACTTGACTAGGATATTATAATTACGAAGTTTATAGATTTGATTCTTGATCAAAGTTTATGATCAGATATAGGTTGTTTATACTTTTTTTCGAGACCTTGTCCGAAAGCTTGAGGAAAGCGAAGGATTCCCGCTTGAAAGAGGAAACTTCAACTTTCCGTTTGGAAAAAAGGCTAAGGGAGCAAGTTCGGAGGAGAGGGAGATCGGCGCCGAGATGGCGCTAAGGGCTCGCTGCGATTTGAGAGCTTGAGAAGCTCAAGAGTTTGGGTGATTTCCGCGAGTGCCGGGGATCGGTCGCTAACCTTCACAAGTCGCAGAGATGGAAGGTTTCATGAGCGAATGCGCTCACGCTGAATCCTTAGTCCCTCCGATCGAGGAAAGGGTCAGGAAGCTTTGGGACCCTATCGAGGTTTCGGAGGACACGGTGGAGGCCGAAGCAGGCGGAAGCGCGGAAGGCGTGGATGAAGAAGTTGACCAGCCTGTTACTTCGTTCGGGATCTTCACGTCCGAATACCTTGACCTTGATTATTGAGGATTGTTGTCGGGATTATATCCCTTTATCTAGATAGCTGTTTGCGTGGCCGTGTGAGGCCTGTTTATTTGTATATGCCGCGACCGTAGGAGGTCGTGTAACCTTTGTATATTTCGGGACTGGCCGTTGGTGGCTTCGAATCCCTGCCGTTTCTGCCGCTTGAATATATATCATGTGTATTTTGCCTTGTGTTTTGATTTATACTTTCTTCAAGTTTAGAGGGTAGAATGCGAGTAGTCTCTTCGTATTCTAACTCTTATTTTGTCGCTAGATCCGTGTACTACTTTGTAACAAGTGTTTTAGGTGTTAGCGATGAGAGACATGTTTTTGGATCTCGTATCTGGTGTCGATACTATGTCTGTGAGATGTTAAGATCCAGCAAGACTGGGTTTAGGGCAAGACCTAGGCTTATTCTCAGCTTTAAGGCTATGCGATGACTGATCGGCTTTCGTTTTGCCTGTTAGTGATTTTGTCCTGACTCGCACCATTTTAAAATCCGCGAATTGTTATCGGTTTATATGATTTGTTTAAGTGCGAATCGAGCTACTTCCGTTTGGAAGAGCAAACCAAAATTTTGGACTTCTTGTATAGCGCGCTATGATATCCTTGTCGGATGTAAGAGGACCTTGAAAAGGTCTTACTACGGTTTTGTATTAGTAAAAAGTTTATGTGTTCATCCGTCGGGGCCAATCGACGGGTGTTTTGTTGTTTTTAAGTCGCAGGTGGACGGTTTTGATGGATGATGCGATTTCGATACCTTTGGAAAATTGCGACGTCTCGCGTTTCCCCGAAGATATGATTTTCGTTTTTCTGAAGTTTTGATGCGTTACTGTGTTAAGCAAGCTTTGAAAGTTTGAAAGTTTGTCTTAAGTCGTTGAACGTTTTATACGATTTCTCGGAAAGACTATCTTTCTCGTAAAATAAACCGTATAGCCTAAAGGATCGATGTTCGAGTTAATCGATCTTGTTTTACACGATATCCTCTACGAGAAATCCAACCTTTCTAATTTTTGTCGTAAAACATCGAGGATGATTCCAATCGAGTCGAATCGAGAGATGTTAATTCCGTAGCCGTGATTGTATCATACCCAAGAGGATTGGTCCAAGTAAGCCAAGATGGGATCAGACCGAGCATGATGGGACCGAGATCAGGACGAGGACCGTGACCAGGACGAGGACCGTCGACCCGGCGCCAGGTCCGGCTGCGTCGCGTCTGCCGCCGGCGGGGAGCTTGCGCCCGGCGCCAGGCGGCTACGTTAGCGCTGCCGCTGGCCCGTGCGGCTCCGTCTCGCCTGCCGCCGGGGATTTCTGCCGCCCGTGGGTTCTCCGTCGCCCGATCCTTCCCCATTGACCGTTCGCGGAAATCTTTGAGTTTGGAAGGATCTTTAGCCGTTGATTTCGAGATAACCTTTTTGACCCCAACAGTTAGCCCCCCAGCTCGTAAGATCGGAGACGATTTTGCGGGCGAATGATTCGAGTTTCTGAAAATCGAAATTTTCGGCTAAGTATTCTTTTCCGCAGGAAACCTACGTCATCATCCCCTTTTTTTATAAATAGCCAGCCATCCCTTCTCATTCTTCACATCTTTTCAAATTCTCTCTTCTTCTCTCTCAAAAAGAAAAGAAAATGTCTTCATCCCAAGTTGAAAAGAATGATTCTGATGTTGAGATGGGCGAGGCCAGCCAGGCTCCGTCGGTTCCGGCCGTTCAGGACGCTACTCCGTCCCTCATTGATGGGTTTGACTCTTTCAAGGCTTAGCTATCCCGGCGCAGTGCTGCGAAAGGCTCAAAGCGGGCGAGGACTGAGACGCCCGATGTTCCTTCCGCGGCTCCGACTCCTTTGCCTGTTTCTCCGATCTCTTTGCCTGCTCCTTTGGCCCCTTCGCCTGTTCTTCCGGTTTCCAACCCCGAAGTCCCATCCGATGCCCTCCCTGCGGAAGGGGTTATTGTTCCTGAACAGATTCTTGAACAGATTCCTGATGTTCAGGTCCATCCATCGGGTTCTTCGACTGCTCCGATCGTGATCTCCGGGAGAGAGGATGCAATAGAATCTACACCTCCTCCCGGCGAAGAGGGAACTCGTCTTGGGACTGCCAGCGGCTGGTGCCGTGCCGTTGCCCAAGGGAAGGGCAAGGGCTGGTGCGGCATCCGGAGTGAAAAGGAAGCGGGGTGCTAAGAGCGAGGAGGGCGAACTTTCAGAGCCGTTGGCGCGTCATCGTTCCAAGGTTCGATTTCGATCTATCTGCAATTCTTGCATTGCTTTTTTTTATGATGATACTTACCCCTTCTTTTGCGGACAGTTTGTGTCGCTGATTGACGGAATGCTTGGCGAGTGTGGGTCGGAAGTCATTCGTCCTATCGAAAGAGCTGGAGTCGTCGCAGGAAGCGCTAAGCGCTTGAGGCTGCACTGAACCGCCGAGACACCCATGCTGCCCGGACGTCCCAGCTTGAGGTTCGTATCAGCACCTTGAGCGTGACCTTGGGAAGACCGCGAGTTCGCTACTCAAGGTGAAGAAGGAGAAGAAGAGCAAATCCTCGAGATGGACGCCCATAGATCCTCGGACGTTGCCGATGCTCGTGACGACTTCTTTGGTCGTCGGCGAGGATGGCCATCCTATTTGAGTCCTTGATAGCTATCCGCAAGAGGGACTTGGCTTTAGCGAGGATCGAGGGATTCTGAGTGAGCTCGAGTTGCCGAGTGCGAGGCCCGTCTTTGGACTCGGAGGAAGCCAGACTATCGTCTGTAAAGGAGAGTGGGCGACCTCGAGGGAGACTTCGATTCGATCCTTGCCGCCTGCAGGCGAATGCACCCTGCGCCGACCTCCAAGACTCGAAGATCAGGAGCAGCGGGAGAGGATTAGGGGCTGGCCCGGACGAGGCGGGTAGTGGCGGTGCGACCGAGGAAGGCGGCGAGGCTATCCTATCGCTGGGTGAGTTTGAGGATGAAGGTGGCGGCTCACGGGCGTCTAGGTTTATCAATCCCTTCGGGATTTTGTTTTATATGTGTTTCGCCGTTAAGAGGCCATGATGTATTTATGAACTTCAGTTTTTTGAAGTATGAGAAAGGGGTGTGAGTTGTCGTCTCATTCCTAGTTCCCTCGATGATCACCGTACTTATTGTTTGCATCAAGGGAGATTTTCAGCGGTTTATCGATTTACTGAAAAGTTAGTAAACAAATAGCTTAAGTGAAGAGACAAATTTTGGATCTCGTATACCATACTATGTCTGTGAGATGTCAAGATCCAGCGTGGCTGGGTTTAGGGCAAAACCTAGGTTTACTCTCGGACTGAGGCTTTGCATGACAAATCGGCTTTTCGTTTTGCCTGTTTGCGATTTTAACCTGACTGGTACCGTTTAAAATCGCGAATTGTTGTCGGCTTAAATGATTTTTCTGGTGAGTCAAGCTACTTCCTTTGAAGAGCTAAACCAAAATTTGGATTTCTTGTATAGCGGCTATGTTTATCCTTGTCGGATGCAAGAGCCTACCCTTGAAGGCTATTTGTCTGTTTAGGACGTTAGAGTTCGTTTGTTGTGATCAGCAACAACGAAATGATACCGTTTGGAGGTGTGAAAAGTTTGGGAAAATGTTTGTTGGCGTGAAGCGGCGTCTTGATGCTGCTGAAAAAAATTTTCTTTATGCCATAGTAAGGTCTATGGGCTTTGTAAGAGAAGTCCATGAATTATTTGGTGAATTTTTGGATGTGGTAATCGCTTTGTGGATACTGGATCCGTTGTCGAGGCCGTTTCGGCTGATTTGAAAAAGTCGTGAAAAAGTTTCAAAACTTTTAGAGTCTTCGAAATTTGTGGGAGTATCACAGTATCGTACCCTCCCTTTTTAATTGGGGATAGCTGAACTCCCGCCGGTTGGCGAGTTGCCTATTACCCTTGTCTAGGGATCAAGCCATCTCGTAGTTCTTTTGTACCACGTTTTATCGTTTAGTGGTATTTTTTTTTGAGGTGCATCGCATTCCAGTTCTCGGGATTTTGACGTCTTGCATGTTTGCGATTTGGTATGAGCCTGGTCGGACTACTTTATTACTTTGTAAGGTCCTTCCCAAATTGTCCCTAGTTTTCCGCGTTTTGTTGGTGTTTTGGACTTTCGCGAAGACATCGCCTCCTTGAACCTGCGATGATTGCGTTTGCATTGTAGTATCTGGCGGAAGTGTGCTGGTAATTTGTATCCTGATGGCGGCTTGGCGGCGTTCGTTGATCAGGTCAAGATTATCCAGCAGCATGGCGTTGTTCAGATCTTCGTTGGATAAATCTTCGCGTCGCGGAAATTCTACTTCCGCTGGGATCATACATTCTGTTCCGTAGACCAGGGCAAAGGGAGTTTCTCCCGTTGCCCGCCTAGGAGTCGTTCGGTGAGACCAGAGAACTCCTTCGAGTTCTTCGGCCCATCGACCCTTCTTGGCTTCTAAGCATTTTTTTCAATCCGTCTAGGATAGTTTTGTTTATAGTTTCAGCCTGTCCGTTGCATTGCGGATACCTGGGAGTTGACTTTGTAAGTCATTATTTTCCACTTCGCAGAATGCTTGGTCGAGCAGATATAAATTGCGATCCGTTGTCTGTTCACGATTTCGTGCGGGCCCCATGTCTAGTTATGATATATTTCCAGACGAAGTTCTCGACTTGTGTGTCTTTGATACTTGCGTAGGATTCTGCTTCTACCCATTTGGAAAAGAAATCCGTGAGGACTAGGAGGAAGCGTTTTTGTTTTGATGGATGCATAGGTCCGACAATGTCCATGGACCATCGCATGAAAGGATAGGGGGACGAGATTGAGAGAGGATTTCCGCGGGTTGATGGATTGTTGGGCATGCCTTTGGCATTTCGCACTTCGGGCGAATTTCACCATGATCTTTTATCATGGTTGGCCAATAATAACCGTGGCGTTTGATTTTGACTGCGAGAGATCTTCGCCAGAATGATTTCGGCATGATCAAGAATGGACCTCTTCCATGATTCTTCTTGCCTTTTCTCCTTCTGCGCATGTCATTAGAGGACGGGCGCCACTATATTTCTCCCTCTATCGTGACATACCGTGCGGCAGGTTTCACTTTACGGGCCCATTTTGGCGGGTAAGGTTCCATTCGCGATATAGGCCCGGATTGGTTCTAACCAGGGCTACGCAGCCATACTTCGGTTTGGTCGCATCCGCTTCCGATTGATCCTCGACTTCTTCCGCATCTTCAATCTCTCCTCGGATTAGATTGGCGACCACTGGTGGTCGATGCTCGGATGTTGATGAATTCGAGGGACTATCCTTTTGAGCCCTGGATCTGAGCTTAAGGCGAGGGCAGCCAAGGCGTCGGCCTGGACGTTTTCGGCGAGGATTCTGGTCAGGGCGAACTGGTCGATACGAGCCAGTTCTTGGGCGAGTTTCAGATATCGTCCATCCTTTCGTCCCTTGCTTCATACTCTCCTCTGTATTGGTTGGCGACTAGCGAGAATCGCAGTAAGCGTGAATATTACGGATTTTTTAATCCATGGGCTAGCCGTAAGCCTGCGAGTGCCTTGTATTCTGCCTCATTGTTTGAAGCATGAAAAGCCAATCGAATGACTGTTCTAGGATTTCCCGTTAGGAGAGGTGAGTCGAATTCGATTCGGACCCTTGTTTGGGCGAGGATCGTCGACGTGGAGGACCCAAGTTGAGTTCGGCTCCTCGTTAGTCATGTCTCCAGTGGGTAATTCTACCAAGAAATCCGCAAGCACCTGGGACTTTGCACATGTCCTTAGGCGATATTGACGTCGTATTCACTTGGATTGATTGCCCATTTCCGAGCCTCCGGATTGGCTCGGGTGAGATTATCCGCGGAGGAGAATGTGGTGAGAACCACTATAGTATGAGACTGGAAATATGGTCTTAGTTTCCTTGCGAGGTTATGGCGGCGAATGCTAATTTTCCATTAGCGGTATCGAGTTTCCGCATCCAGCAGCGTCTTGCTTACGTAAAAGATTGGCTTTTGTTAAGCGTTCTTCACGTATCAGGGCGCCAGCGACGCTGTTCGGAAACTGCGATATAGAGAGAAAGAGGTTCACCTTCCACCGGTTTCGCGAGAACTGGTGGAGTGGCCAGTAATGTTTCAAATGTTGGAAAGCCTTTTCACATTTCTCGGACCATTCGAACTTCTTGTTTCCCTTCAACGTTTACGTAAGCGGTAGGCACTTATCCGTGGAAGCGAGATGAAAGCGGTTCAAAGCCGCGACTCTTCGGTTAACCTTTGGACTTCGCTTGGTTCTCGGGAGGCCATCTCTTTCAGTCGTCGATTTGTTTAGGATTGGCCTCGATTCCAGCGATGCGTTACGAGGTATCGAGGAATTCTCCGATGCCACTGAATCTGCATTTCGCGGGTTGAGTTTCATGTTATGCTGGTTGAGTCGTGCAAAACATTCCTCAAGTGGGTTACATGATGCGTGTTCGTCAAGAGTTTTTTTACGAGCATATCATCGATGTATACTTCCATATTTTTTCGAGTTGCTCGGCAAACATTTGTTATTGAATGTTGTCTCGTTTGCCAGCGTTTTTAAGACGAAAAGCATTACCTTGTATCGTTCAGCGGTCTGTGATGAATGCAGTTTTTCGCGGTCGTCGGGATTCATCATGATCTGATTGTATCGGAAAAAGCGTCCATGAATGATAGAGAGCTTGTTTC
>JAEACV010000351.1:0-33310 GCA_016432835.1 Brassica nigra
AAGAAATGCATTCTGAGAGGCTGTCGAAAGTCCATGGAGTCTGGCCTAAGTCTATCTATTTGAGTGCAGCTTCATTAGTGAAAACAGAAAAGAATGCTAAATGCGGCTCTAAGTGCTAAGTGCTCTGGAAATTTTGTGATAATTTGCTCCTCGCCCAAAGCTCTCCTTATATACTCCTCTTAAGGCGGTCTATCTTCCTTAGCGGGCTGAATAGGGCTTTTCCATTTTCGTCCATCTTAAATGTTTATCGGGAAACTTGACATTTATCTCCAGAAAACTTGATATTTATCTTCCGGAAACTTGATTTATCTCTTATGTGAGGATAAGGATAAACCGTCATAGTTATCCTTCCTTTTAGGAGAAATCGTAAAGTGGGCGTTTTGGCCATGTCGGACCATTAGATGTTTTTTCGGTTTTGAAGAATAGTCTTTGAAGGTTTGGCATTTCGAAGGAACACAAATTCCTCATTATAGTCGAGATGTTTGGTTTTAGAATAACCGTGTCGTACCAACCTCGAGAGTTGATCAAACAAGCCAAGATGGGGATCAGGGCCAGCGTGATGGGACGAGAAACCAGGGCGAGGGCGTCGACCCGGCGCCAGGGCTTGCGCGGCCGGGCGGCTGCGGGATTACCTGCGCCCGGTAAGGCGCTGCGCCCGGCAGCCAGGCGGCTTAGCGGGGCGCCTGCGCCCGGCGCCAAACTGGCTTGTGCCGTGCCAGGCGGCTTCGCGGGACGCCTGCCCGCTGGCTCAAACTGGCTTACGCTGGCGCCAGGCCAACTTTCTTGGGGCGTCTGCCACGGCGCCAGGCGGCTTAGGGACCCCTTGCGCCCCGGCAAGGCGGCTTGGGGCGTCACCGCCCGGCGCCAGGCGGCTTCTTGGGGCGTCTGCGCCAACACCAGGCTGGCTGGGGCGCTTACCCACTTCGCGCCGAGGTTCTCTGCGCCCGTGGGTTTTTCCGTTACCCGATCTTTCCCCGTTGGCCGTTCGTGCGGGAAATCTTTGAGTTCGGAAGGATCTTTAGCCGTAGGTTCGAGATAACCGTTTTGGCCCAACAAGATCTTCGAGATTCCTCGAGTATCGGGGATCGAGATGGACTTGGATTAGTAGACTTTCCGTCTTGAGGTTTGAGTTATGAGGCTTGAACTTAGATGTTTAAAATATGAACTTTTAAACAATCGAGAAGGCTTTGCGGAAGAATCATTGTAGTTCTCGGACAATCCGGACATGGGTTTAAAGGACCAAGATGCTGCCGTTGCCGAGATCACGAGGCGATTACCGCGGACCAGGACCCTTGCCGCCCGGCGCAGGCGGAGCGACAGGCCTGCGCCCGGCGCCGGACGGAGAAGGGCGAGCCACCGCCCGCCTTGGCGCCCTACGCCCCGGCAGCGCCAGGCATTGCCCCAGCGAAGCCCGGCCTACCGCCAGCGCAAGGCGATCTTGCCCCCGGCGTCAGGCGTCATGTCTTCGTGCCGTGTCAGATCCACGGTGCCTGCTTTGCTTGCGCCGTTGATCCCGGGGCTCACGGTCCGTTCATGCCTTCCGTGAGTTCATCGGTGACGACGTTTCTTGGTTTTGATCGTCACTTAGTTTTCTTTCGAGGACTTTCGGGTGGCGATTTGCGTCGTTGACCGATTTTGACCCAACAGTTAGCCCCAGCTAGCTAGGAACCGTAGTGCCTTTCGGGTCCTGGCTTGCGGTATAGCCGTATGGGAAGGTGTAGAGGCGTATGTCGTTTGCGAGAGTCGGGGTAAATAGTGATTTTACCTCCTTTATAAGGATGGAGTAAGAAATCTCATTCATTCTTACTTCATCATAAAAATTCATCTCTCTCAAGAATCCTTTCTCTCTCTTTAAAGTAATGTCTTCAAGATCCTCCAAGAAATTCTTCTTCCCATTCATCCTCGGATGGAAGCAAGAGGAGTTAGTCGAGGAGGCGAAGAATCGCATATTACCGAGCCCTTGTGGGCTGGCTCGACCTCTGCCAGATGTCCCTGTTCGAAGAGACCTTTGAGGCAGCCTGGTGCTCCCTTACGCCGAGCTTGGTTTCACGTAAATATCTCAGGATTCTTGAGATTTTTACCAGATTCTGATGGAGTCAAATTCCGGATCCCGTCGGTAGCGAGAGTCGAGGAATCCTCGGAAGGTTTCTTTACATGTTACGAGGCTTTCCTTACGTATTGCATGTGGTTCCCGATCCCGGTACCATTGTTAGATGGCCGTCACTTGAAACTTTCGATCAGCCAGCTCAGCGTTCCTGCCTTAGAGAGTTGGCTTGGCGTACTGATCTCAAGTTATGAGCTCGGGATCGATCTTTGGCGATTTGAAGGTCTTTGGAGCACTCGGCCAGCGGGGCGATGGCTACTACTCCATGGTGCCAAAGAAGGATATGGCCATAATTCAGGGGACTATTTGAACCACTAAGTCGTGGCAGAAGCGTTTCTTCTATGTCGAATAGATGGTGAGTCTGTCGAGGAGCTGCCTCCATCTATTTCCGCATGCATGGAACTTCAACCGAGGTATCTGATGAAAACTTCGTTGTCTATTTTGTTATTCGGAAGTCACGAGTTTTAGTGAAAAGTTTGCTTTGTAGAAAGCGGGGCTGTTGCGCATTTGCATGGCGATCTTTTCGTCAAGAGGATCTCCCGTCAAAGGCCGTTTTCTGGAAGTCCTTCACTCTTGAGCGGTTGAGGCGCAGTAAGGCTTTACGGTCGAGACCCTGTCCGACAGGTGATGCGAACCGGTTATCGAAGCCCGACTTCGGAGGTGTAAACATAGATCTCGTAAAGGGAAAAGAAATCGGCGGTGGGGAAGGTTGGAAGATCCTTCACCGTTGGGAAAAACCAGTTTTGTTCCAATGGAAAAAGCGAGCCAGCGATTTTCCACTTCAACAATTTCTTTGGGCCTTCCTCGAGTTTGTTACTGGCGAGTGGCTGGAGGATAAGAAGAAGCAATGGGTTTTCGAGGGTTCCCAGCGGATCAATGAGGTTTGTCCTTTGAACTTCTTAACCGTATTCTTGAATCCGCATATATGTATATTTATTGATCTTGAATTTATGCAGGGACTAAGAGTGTTTGGCAATCGCTTGACTCAAGTTTCCATAAGTCTAGGATTGCTAACTCAAGACCAAAGAAGCTGGCGAGAGCTCTTCGATTCCGACAAAGAGGTTAAAGGCGCAGAGCGAAGCAAGCTGAGCTTCATGCTCGAGCTCTTCTTGGGCGGAAAGGAGAGGAAGGAGGATGGTCGCGGCGAGGTGGCGAGACAGCGGAATCGTTTACTGCTGATTTTCAATGTTTTAAAGAAACTCAAAAGTTTTTTGGCGATTTCGAGTGTGAGGGCTCGGTCGTAAACCTTTACAAGTCTCAGAACCCGGTTCTCCTTTGATTCGAAATTGCTGAGATGAAGGACTTCATGGCGAGTGTGCTCATGCTGAGTCCTTGGTTCCTCCAGTCAAAGAAAGAGTCCGGAGACTATAGGAACCTATCGAGGTTTCGAGGATCTGAGTGGAGGCGAACCAATGAGAGCGCCGAGGGTGGTGGGAGCGCTCAGAGCGTGAGCGAGGAAGTGGACCAGCCTGCAGGTTCATTGGGATTTCGCATCTGGATTTCGATGTTGACTTCCTTTTGTGATGTGTTTTGGCGTGCGTGGCGTTTTAGGAGTTTATTCTGCGACCGTTGGAGGTTGCATTCTTATGTTTTAGGACTGGCGTTGGTGGCAGAATCCAGTCGTTTTGCGGCCTTATAAATATGAAAATTTGCAAGATTTAGTCTTTTGTTTTGATTTATACTTTCGTCAAGTGTAGAGGAAAGAATCGAGTAGTCGCCATATCCTAATTCTTTTTGTCGCTTGGTTAGTATGCTACTTTTGCGGCGTTTTAGGTGTAGCGATAAGAGACATGTTTGGGATCTGTATCGATACTATGTCTGTGAGATGTCAAGATCAGCAAGACTGGGTTTAGGGCAAGACCTAGGCTTACTCTCAGCTTTAAGGCTGTCGCGATGACTGATCGGCTTTCGTTTTGCCTGTTAGTGATTTCTTCCTGATTCTTTTCGTTTAAAGTCCGCGACTAGTCACCGGCTTATATGACTTGTGTTAAAAGAATCGAGCTATCTTCGGAGTTTATCCGAGACGCTAAACCAAAATTTTGGGTTTCTTGTATGGCAGCTATGATATCCTTGTCGGATGTAAGAGGACCTTGTAGGTCTGACTACGGGTTTGTATTGAGTGAAACTTTTCTGTGTCGCGTCCGTCGGGGCCATGTGGCGTAATTTTAAGTCGAAGGTGGACTGTTTTAGCGGATGATACAAGTTTTGTTATCTTTTCAGAAGTTCGGCGTCTCGCGTTTCTTTGAAGATATGATTTTCGTTTTCGAAGTGTTTATGCTTTAAGTGAGCATAAAAGATAGAAAGAATTTTATTAAAATTTGAAAAGTTCGGTACATGTGCGGATATTTGGCGTTTTGCGGGAGTATAGGTATCATTACCCAGTCCCCTTTTGGTGAGGGATAGCTGAACTTCGCCGGGTTTGACGAGGCTGCCTCGTACCTCTTTGAGGATCAAGCCATCTCGTAGTTCTGATAGTTGCCGCAGGCGTTTTACTCCCGTCGTTGCCGTTCGATCGTGCTGGTCAGATCGGTGGTTTGTCTTGAGGTCGAGCTGTCTGCTTTTACGGCGGTGGACTCGAGGCTTTGTCGCTGTCTTGAATCGTTTCCTGTTGGATGATTTTTGATCATCTTTTAGTCTTCAGGAATGTTGTGTGATTCCTATGCTCGTTCGGGTTGGCAGCTGGCGTTCGATCTTTTCGATTTGAATTCGGCTAGGTAAGAGTCGATTGTTTCTGACTACCGATAACTGCGGTTCGGTTGGAGTCGGAATTTGATGCGAGTGATATGTGGATGGTACTGCCTTCATGGAGTTGATCAAGGGGTTCCCATGATGGCATTGTAGATGGCTTGGTTGTCGACTACTGCAAACTCGGCGATCGTTGTGACTTCCTTCGCCATGGTGGGAGCTTAATTCTCGAGGGTCATGGAAGTGACACCGAAACCAGTCAAAGGTTTTGGCTCGGCGACTTCCCAAGTGGGATCTTCATCCTGTAGAGGGTGTCGCGAAGATGGCGTTGACCGTACTTCCAGTATCGGCGAGGATGCGGCCAACCGAGATCATGGATTACCAGATCGATGACCAAAGGATCGCATGAGGTTTGTCGATTCGGCGTTTCTGTTCCTCAAAACGATCGTGTGGTTAGGAATATCGCTATCCGAAACCAGTTGGAACTCGTCTGGCTTTTACCGTAGCCTTTTATCGACGAGACAGAGTCTTGGTAGAACTGAAATCCTCCGATGATCATGTTTACCCTCTGGCGACTGTTGTTGTTCCCTTGGTCGTCCTGTCTCCTTCCGCGTTTTTCACCCGATTGATTTTCGGTCGCGCGGTCCTCGGAGACAGTTTTGTTGGTCTTTGGGCGGTCGGTCCGGAGCAAGTCTTTTATACTCTTGACCTTTGATAGTTCGCCGGTGAGGAGCTTTGCGGCGAGCCGGGCGCCGAGAACCTTTCCGTTCGCAGTGGAGTGACCTCTGGTTTCGTGGAACTCGCAGTAGGGATTATCCTTGTACTGGTTCCTGGTCCAGGTGTTTCCAGAGGTCTTGCCTTGCTCCGAGTTAATGGCGTAGTTATGCTTGCCTTCTTCCCCGTGATGGACGTTCTTGTCGTTACGAGAGGTTTCTTCTTTGAGGACGTTTTCTGTGGTCCGTGCTTCTGCGATAGAAGTTTCATCTCTTCCTCCATGATGATGAAGTCCGTTGCTTTGTGGAGAGTATTCTGGATTGTCCGCGGCTTTTCCAGTAGTATCCACTTTCGGAACTTTGACTTGTACCAGAGAGTTTTCCTCAGTTCGTCGATTGCGACATTGTTGCTAATGCCCGCTACTGGCCATCACCAGTTTGATCCTTCATGAAGTCGCGAGGCTCGTCTTCCTTCTGAGCTAGGCTCCATAGGTCCACGTCGGACGTTTCTCTGTCCATGAACATGGTGTATTGTTTGAGAAACGCCGAGGCCAGTTGGCGGAAGCTTCCGATGGAGTTCCTTTTGAGCCGGGAGAACCATTCGAGCGCAGCACCTTTGAGGTGCTCGACGAAGAGACAATGACCCGCATCTCGCTTCGCTCCGGAGTTTGCACCTACCCATTGCGATCTGGAAGGACTGTAGGTGCGACTTAGGATCCGTCGTACCGCCATAGACCGGGATTTTGATTTTCCCAGGTCCGAGATATGTGTTTCGTGATCCGAGTGGTGAACGGCGTTTTCGTGCTTCCTCGAGAAGTGTATCGATCTCGGGTGGAACTGGTTGCCTGGTGGATTTGTGATTTCACCGCTTTCCTTCGCCACGGTCTTTTAGAGATTCGCGGAGATCATGGATCTCGCTGTTGCTACCGGTGTTCCTCCACTTTGTCGGCGCTGGTCGCGATGGATCCGAAGTTTGATCCTCCGAGTTCTTCCTGCTCCATCCAGTAGAGTTCTTCCTCCTCTTCTGTCATGAGCCTCTCGGCGATACCGCCGCCGAGCGGACTGGCTTCGGTCCTCCTGGTGGATGTCAGCGTCTTCATCGGAAGGATCCGATTGGTCGCTGATATCCAGATTGATGCGCCGACGTTGCTTTCCTTGTTTCCGTAGCGGGGTGGAAGGTTCTACGAGGTCGTTTGCTGTCCTTTGGAGCCGCTTCCTCGAGTGGGTTCTTTTCGAGGCATCTTTTTCTCGCTCTCCGAGATCCGGTCGAGTCTTCTGCCGCTGCCTTGGTGGATCAGCGCTGCAGCTTGCTCCTCGCAGTTAAGGTGTCGACCTGTTTTGGCGAGGTTATCAGCTTGTCCTGTTGTTCCGCCCGCTCTGGGCGGAGGTGAACAGTTCCTTCATCTGTCTGAGCGCCTCAGTGTTTGCATCAGCAGTGACTGTGGACGTATCTCCAGTTGGAGTCTTCTCAACGTTGGCGTCGACGGGTGTTCCGTCGAGGGTTGGCTGGTCTTTGGTGACGTCAGTAAACATGATCGAGCGTGTGCAGTTGCGAGATAGATAGATTCGTAACCCCCCCTCCTTCTAGCGCCAAACTGTGGGAACCGAAATTCACACCGTCAATTTTCGATAAACGATTTGTGGAGGAAAACCGAGTTAACCCGATCTTCCTTGAAGGTCCCGGATATCTGCTGGGCCACACACGATACGATCAATGAAGATTAAAGTTGTAAAAATATAAATCGTAAGAATAGAGCGAAAGAGATCTTATTTCTGAATTCTCGTTTGAGCGTGTACAACAAGCAAAGAAATCGGCTACAAGAGCTGTTGAGAAGTCCGCTAGTCCGGCCGCCTAAGTCTATCCTAGTTGAGTCGCAGCTCGCTAGTGAAAACAGAAAAGAATGCTAAATCGCTTTAAGTGCTAAGTGCTATGGAAATTTTGTGATGATTTGCTCCTCGCCCAAAGCTCTCCTTATATACTCCTCTTAAGACGGTCTATCTTCCTTCAGGCTGAATCGGGTTTTTTTCCATTTTCGTCCATCTTCGTGTTTATCGGGAAACTTGACATTTATCGTCAGAAAACTTGACATTTATCTTCTGGAAACTTGACATTTATCTCTTATGTGAGGATAAGGATAAACCGTCATAGTTATCCTTCATTTTCGGAAAATCGTAAGTGGCCGTTTTGGCCATGTCGGGCCACATAGACGATTTTACGGTTTTTCGAAAGAATAGTCTTTGAAGGTTTCAGCATTTCCGAAGGAACCCCAATTCCTCGTATAGTCGAGATGTTTGGTATTTAGAATAACAGTGATCGTACCAACCTCACGAGGATTGATCCGAACAAGCCAAGATGGGATCAGACCAAGCGTGATGGGACCGAGACCAGGACGAGGGCCGTCGACCGGCGCCAGGCCGGCTTACGGGACCCCTGCCGCCGGCGCCAGGCTGGCTTTCCACCGGCGCCAGGCCGGCTTGCGGGACGCCTGCCGCCTGCGCCAGGCTGGCTTGCCGCCGGCGCTAGGCCGGCTTGCGGACGCCTGCCGCCGCCAGGCGGCGGGGACGCCTGCGCCGTGCCAGGCTGGCTTGCTGCGGCGCCAGGCCGCTGCGGACGCCTGCCGCCCGGCAGGCTGGCTTGCTGCCGGTGCCAGGCCGGCTTGCGGGACTTCTACCGCCGGCACCATGCTGGCTTGCGGGACGCTTGCCGCCGGCACCAGGGGTTCTCTGCCGCCCGTGGGTTTTTCCGTTACCCGATCTTTCCCTCGTTGGCCGTTCGTGCAGGAAATCTTTGAGTTCGGAAGGATCTTTAGCCGTAGGTTTCGGTGATAACCGTTTTTGACTTCAACAAGATCTTCCGAGATTCCTCGAGTATCGGGATCGAGATGGACTTGGATTAGTAGACTTTCCGTCTTCAAGGGTTTGAGTGATGAGGCTTCGAACTTAGATGTTTAAAATATGAACACTTACAAAATCGAGAAGGCTTTGCGGAAGAATCATTGTAGTTCCTGGACAATCCGGACATGGGTTTAAGGGACCAAGATGCTGCCGTTGCCCGAGATCACGAGACGATTGCACAGATGGGCGCCAGGACCCTTGCCGCCGGCGCTAGACGGGAGACGACAGGCCTGCCGCCGGCGCCAGACGGGAGAGAACGAGCCTGCCGCCGGCTTCAGGCGTCCTGTCGTCCGTGCCGTGTCCCGCGTCCGCTGGTGCCTGCTGTTGCTTGCCTTCGTTGATCCCCGGGGCTCATGGTCCGTTCATGCCTTCCCGTGAGTTCATCGAGTGACGACCTGTTTCTTGATTTTGATCGTCACTTAGTTTTTTTTCGAGGACTTTTGGGTGACGATTTCGTCGTTGACCGATTTTGACCCCAACATCAAGGAGCTGACAACCTTAGACAACAGCGCCAACAACAACACCCACAGCGGCCAGCTAGAGCTATTGGCACCTATGACCGTCCTCAGATTCATGGTCATAAGACGGGCATCCGAGCACCAGCTGTGGAACCTAAAAAATTTGAGATCAAGCCAGGGTTGTTGAATGTGATTGAGAACAACAAGTACCATGGTCTGGCTGTAGAAGACCCATTTGATCACTTGGACAAGTTTGATAGCTATTGTGGCTTGTCCAAGACCAGTGGTGTGTCAGAAGATGCCTTCAAGCTCAAGCTGTTTCCTTTCTCTCTAGGGGACAAGGCACACAAATGGGAGAAGTCTCTACCTAGTGACTCCATCACCACTTGGGATGATTGCAAGAAGCCTTCTTGGAGAAGTTCTTCTCTACATCAAGGACAGCCAAGTTGAGAAATGAAATCTCTAGCTTCCAGCAGAAAAATTTGGAAAGCTTTAGTGAAGCATGGGAGCGGTTCAAAAGCTACCAGGCTCAATGCCCCCACCATGGCTTCTCAAAGGAGAGCTTGTTGAGCACATTCTACAGAGGTGCTCTTCCTAAGTACAGAGCCATATTGAACACAGCAAGCAATGGATTCTTCCTGGAGGAGCTGACAACCTTAGACCACAGCGCCAACAACAACACCCACAGCGGCCAGCTAGAGCTATTGGCACCTATGACCGTCCTCACATTCATGGTCATAGGAAGGGCATCCGAGCACCAGCTGTGGAACCTAAAAAATTTGAGATCAAGCCAGGGTTGTTGAATGTGATTGAGAACAACAAGTACCATGGTCTGGCTGTAGAAGATCCATTTGATCACTTGGACAAGTTTGATAGCTTTTGTGGCTTGTCCAAGACCAGTGGTGTGTCAGAAGATGCCTTCAAGCTCAAGCTGTTTCCTTTCTCTCTAGGGGACAAGGCACACAAATGGGAGAAGTCTCTACCTAGTGACTCCATCACCACTTGGGATGATTGCAAGAAAGCCTTCTTGGAGAAGTTCTTCTCTACATCAAGGACAACCAAGTTGAGAAATGAAATCTCTAGCTTCCAGAAGAAATATTTGGAAAGCTTTAGTGAAGCATGGGAGAGGTTCAAAAGCTACCAGGCTCAATGCCCCCACCATGGCTTCTCAAAGGAGAGCTTGTTGAGCACATTCTACAGAGGTGCTCTTCCTAAGTACAGAGCCATATTGAACACAACAAGCAATGGATTCTTCCTGGGCAGGTCTGAAGAAGATGCTGAGGAGCTGGTTGACAACATGGTGAAGAGTGACTCAGTTTACAGTGGAGAGCACGACAGAGCTGATAGAACCACCAGAGCTGATGACAACCAGACAAAGAAGGAAATCAAATCCTTGCAGGAGAAGATAGATTTGCTTATTGCTAACCAAGCCAAGCAGGAGCAAATGAACTTTGTGGGTGGTCCTAGTCAAGAAGCTCCTCCTAAGGTTAATGAGGTTGATGGTTTAGAAGGGCAGGAAGAGCTTTGCTTCATCAACAGGAATGGTACTTGGTACATGAAGGAACCTAACTTTCAGTACAACAACTACCAGCAGAGGTCTTATCCTAACAACCAGCAAGGAGGCTATCAACCCAAGCAAAACACTCAGCAAGGGAACTACCATCCTAGGCAAAATCCTCCTCCTGGCTTCAGCAATCAAGGAAATCAGTCTACTCAAGCTCAAGGTAGCTCTTCCCAAGCTAAAGCTCCAGATTCAAATATGGAAGCTATGTTCAAGCAAATATTGGAAGCTCAGTCTAGAACAGCAAAGGACATTGGCCATGAGTTCAAGACTGTCCACTCCAAGATTGATAGCAGCTATACTGAGCTAAACAATAAGATAAGAGCTTTGGAGAGCCAGTTTGCTTCTATGAATTCTCAGCCAAGTCGCCAACAAGGAACACTACCAGGAAAGGCCGAGCAAAACCCCAAGGAGCCAATGAAAACAATCACCTTGAGAAGTGGTAGAGAGTTACCTCCAAGAGCTCTCCCCAAGGATGGTGAGAAACTAGGTGGGTGGTGGCCATCAACATTGATGATGAAGTTGTGATTGTAGATGAGAAGGTTGATGAAGAGATTCTAGAAAAGATTGTTGAAGCTAAGGGTAAAGGAAAGGTTGGAGAAGAGAAGAGAACACTGAAACAAGGTGAAGTTGCCACTCCAACAAAAGAGTCTTCCTTTGTTCCTCCTCCCTATGAACCTAAGCTGCCATTTCCTGGAAGATTCAAGAAACAACTTTTGGAGAAGTACAAAGCATTCTTTGAGAAGCAAATGAGTGAAGTTCAAATCACAATGCCTATCATTGATGCCTTCATGCTTGTCCCTCAGTACAGCAAGTTCTTGAAGGATGTTGTGGCTGCTAAGAAGAAGAAAATGGAGGAAATGATGGTTCTTACTCATGAGTTCAGTGCCATCATCCAGAGATTGACAATCCCTTAGAAGCTAGAGGATCCAGGCTGCTTTACTCTACCTTGTTCCATTGGTCCTTTGATGTTTGAAAGGTGTCTATGTGATTTGGGAGCCAGTGTCAGTCTCATGCCTATATCTATTGCCAAGAAGCTTGGATTCAGTCAATACAAGAAGTGTAGACTCTCTTTGGTGCTTGCTGATCGCTCAGTTAAGTTCCCTATTGGCATCCTTGAAGACCTCCCTGTGATGGTGGGAAATTGTGAGATTCCTACTGATTTTGTGGTGCTAGAGATGGATGAAGAAGCTAGAGACCCCTTGATCCTTGGAAGACCATTCTTACACACAGCAGGAGCAATAATAAATGTGAAGGAAGGCAAGATTGATCTTCACTTGGGCAAGGAGCACACTCTCCACTTTGACATCAAAGAAGTGATGAAGAAGTCAACTGTGCAAGGCCAAGTGTTTTACATTGAAGAGATGGAAGCTCTGGCTGATGAGCTTCTTGAAGAATTGGCACTTGAAGAGTTGGCAATTAAGGACCCCTTGCAACATGCTTTGACAATGGATAAAGAAGTCCAAGTGGTTGAGAACAAGGAGAGTGATACTTATGTGAGAATGCTGGATTCTCATAAGAAGATTGATGGTGAAGCTCAGTATGAGGAGCTTACACAAGAGGTTCACCAAGCTGCTTCAGCCACTCAACAAGAGGACACCCAACAAGATGATTGGAGTGAGCTCAAGGTACCAAAAGTGGAGCTCAAACCTCTTCCCCATGGTGTAAGGTACGTATTTCTAGGCCCTAATGAGACATATCCTGTCATTGTCAGTAGTGAACTTACTGAACTTAAGCTTTCTCAACTTTAGTATAGTGGTAAGTATTCCCGCCTGTCATGCGGGTGACCCGGGTTCGATCCCCGGCAACGGCGCCAATTTGATGAAAGAACTTTTCAAGGGTTCTAATCAAATGTTGTAATATAAAAGATGTCAAACCAGTTCTAAGTGATCACAAATCAAAGGGAATGCAAGCCTATGCTTAAACTAAATGCAACCATTAAGAGAGATTATTATTAAACTAAGAGAATACTTAAATGCATATAAAAGATGAAACTTTCTTTCAATGTGAGGAGATGAGACCCATGGGTATAGGGACTTGATCTTAAGTGATTAAGGTTCAATCCAAGATGCCAACTTTTCAATCAATCTAATTCCTTATTCGTAGAAACTATGCTTGAACAAACTCTATCCCTAGATGAATTCTCTTTTGCAATGATCATCCAAGTACATCAAATCCCTTTGACTGTAATGATCAAAGCAAACAATAAGAATGAGTCTAATAGCAATCCAGCCTTCTTTAACAACTAATCCCTTAGGTAAGGCAAGCTAAAAGCATAGATGAGTTGGTTTAGGCATTTCATAGAACACCTTCCAGGCATGAAATGCCTATAGCTCTATTTTTGAGAGGCCAACTCGAATATAGCATTAAAAACACCAAGTCATGCAAGGAAAGTATAGATCTAACACTAAGCACCTTGGATCTATACTTAATCACTCTCAATCACCCTAACCCATGAATCTTAAATAGATCTACTCACTAATCCACATGCTTACTCTTAAACCCATGAGAGATTCAAGCTTAAACATGTAGAGAAAGAAAGGAGATGAAATCAAACAATCAAGAACACAAAGATGAGAAGAGATTATGATTCAAAGTTAAAACTTTACTCAAAAGGTTTGTGTTCTTAGAGAGAAAATAACATAAGTCCCAAATTAGGGATAACAAGGGTACTTATAATAGGGCTAAAAGCCCTAAAAACATCATAGAAATTGACTAAAAGGTCCTTGGAAGCAATAGGTCTCGACCAATGGGGAAACAGGATGAAAAACGCTCAGGGTCGTGGTTGGATGGTCTGGGCCGTGCATGTCCGACCCGCGCAAGACCATCCGGTCCGTTCCTCGTCCCGCACGGGTGTGCTGGCCCGGGCGTCCCGTCCCGCGCATGTGTGCAGCTCCGTGTTGCTTCGTCCTGCGTGGGTGCTACGTACCGCGCTCGCCCGGCCGCGCATCCGGCTGTCCTGTCCATCTCTTGTCTCACGCGGGTCTTCGTACCGCGCATAGTCATCTGCGCATCCGGGAAGTCTTGTTCATCTCGTCCCGCGAGGGTGCTACACACCGCATGTCCCAGGCCGCGCATCCGGCTGCTTCAGTCCATCCGTATGGTACATTCTGACCCGCGCGGGTAGGAGAACCCAAGCAGATCAGGCCGCGCATGATCTTGCTTCAGTCCATCCGTCTGGCTTGTTCCGTCCCGCACGGGTAAGTGGACCCGAGCAGATCAGGCCGCGCGTCCGTGTGTTCGTCAGGCTCTCCATGCGCGGGTGAACATGGCTAAGCACGTCCATCCGTCTGGTCCGGCTGAGTAAGATTGAGACCATCTCTGCCCACACTAGGCCAAACTCCATTTTTATCTCATTCTTGCATCGAAATCACTCTCAACACCTTCTTTTAGTCCATGGGATACTCTAATACCTGATAAGGACTTATGAATGCGAAATGGGTCCTAAAATGCCTAATCCTTAACCTACAAGACAAAGAATGCAAATAAAGATGGCTAAATTAATGAAAATATGCAAGACATCACTGACCCGCGCCACGGTCGAGCTCGCCGGCGAGTTGACCCGCAACGCGGTCGTACTCGCCGGGCGAGCTGACCCGCAACGCGGTCGTACTCGCCGGGCGAGCTGACCCGTTCCACGGTCGAGCTCGCCGGCGAGTTGACCTGCAACGCCGGGCGAGTTGACCTGCAACCCCGGGCGAGTTGACCCGTGCCTCGGTCGAGCTCGCCGGCGAGTTGACCCACAATGCGGTCGCACTCGCCGGGCGAGTTGACCCGTGCCTCGGTCAGCTCACCGGCGACTTGACCCGCAACGTGGTCGTACTCGCCGGGCGAGCTGACCCGTGTTACGGCCGTGCTCGCCGGCGAGTAGACCCGTGCTCGTCGGGCGATCCGTTTCGGTTATTCGTTTTCTCGGCTTTTGAAGTTTTGACTGAGATTTGGTTTTTCCGAGGACTTTCGGGCATCCATTCCGTCGTGACCGATTTTGACCCCAACAATTTCTCAGCCCATGACTAAGTTGACAGGCAAGGACGTGAAGTTCGCATGGTATCAGGAGTGTGAGAGGAGTTTCTCAGCACTCAAGGACATGTTGACTAGTGCACCAGTCCTCGGATCAGCCTTATGTGGTGTATAGTGATGCATCAATCACTGGACTTGGATGTGTCCTGACACAGCATGGGAAGGTAATAGCCTATGCTTCTCGACAATTGAGGAAGCATGAGGGGAATTATCCGACCCATGACCTGGAAATGGCAGTTGTGGTGTTTGCCTTGAAGATATGGAGATCATATTGTATGGAGCCAAAGTACAGATACTTACAGAGCATAAAAGTTTAAAGTATATATTCACTCAGCCTGAGTTAAACTTAAGGCAGAGAAGATGGATGGAGTTTGTTGCAGATTATGATTTGGACATAGCTTATCATCCAGGAAAGGCTAACCTAGTGGCTGATGCCTTGAGCCGCAGGAGAGCGGAGGTATCGGCCGAGAGGGAGGCTGATGAACTGGAAGAGATGGTTTGGTCACTGCACCTCAACACATTGGTTGGACATGATGAGCCATTGGGGTTGGAGGCAATTGATCAGGCTGATCTACTTACCTGGATTCGTCAAGCTCAAAGCTTGGACGAGAATCTTAAGAAGATTGCTTCCAACGACAAGACTGAGTACCAAACGGCGAGTAATGGTACCATCTTGGTCAATGGAAGGATTAGTGTTCCTAACAAGAAGGAACTGAAGGAAGATATTATGAGGCAGGCTCATAAGTTTAAGTTCTCGGTCCATCCGGGATTGAACAAGATGTATAGAGATCTGAAGAGGTATTACCATTGGGTGAGAATGAAATCTGATGTTGCTGAGTGGGTGGCTAAGTGTCCTACTTGCCAGCTTGTGAAAGCAGAGCATCAGGTTCCCAGTGGTCTACTTCAGAACTTTCCTATATCGGAGTGGAAGTGGGATCACATCACAATGGACTTTGTGACTGGTTTTCCCACAACCAGTAACCGGAAGGACGCGGAATGGGTTGTGGTCGATCGTTTGACCAAGTCGGCACAATTTCTAGCCATTCGGAAAGGGGATGGTGTAGATCAGATTGTGCGGTTATACATGGATGAGATAGGGCGGTTACATGGTGTTCCAGCAAGGATTGTCTCAAATAGAGATCCAAGGTTTACATCTTACTTCTGGCAGGATTTCCAGAAAGCCTTGGGAACCAGAGTAGACATGAGCACATCCTATCATCCTCAGATGGATGGACAGTCCGAAAGGACGATCCAGACCTTGGAGGATATGCTAAGGGCATGTGTTTTAGACTGGGGAGAGTCTTGGGAGAAACACTTACCTTTGGTGGAATTTGCATACAACAACAGCTTCCATACCAGCATTGGCATGTCGCCATATGAGGCTTTGTATTGTAGGCCTTGTAGGACACCTCTATGCTGGACCCAAGTGGGGGAGCGTAGTATGTTGGGTCCAGAGATTGTGGAAGAAACCACTGAGATGATCAGGGTGGTCAAGGAATAGATGACAGAGGCGCAGGATCGCCATAAGAGCTATGCTGACAAGCGTAGGAAACATCTTGAGTTTGAGGTCGATGACTTAAGTGTATCTCAAGATGATCACCTTCAAGGGTAGGACAAGTGTTTCTGCACGAAAGAAACTGGATCCTAGGTACTTAGGTCCGTTCAGGATCATAGAGAGGGTGGGAGCATTGGCATACAAGTTGAACTTGCCATCAGCAATGGATGCTTATCACAATGTATTTCATGTATCCCAACTCCGGAAGTGCCTGACGGATCAAGACATTGTTTTGCCTGAGATTCCTGCTGATCTGGGTACGAACCTAACCTTATAGACAAGGCCGGTTCGTATCGTAGATCGGTCTGAGAAGGCAATGAGAAAGAAGACGGTTTCCATGATCAAAATGGTGTGGGTTACAATGGTGAAGACCTCATCACTTGGGAAACGAAAGCAAGGATGAAAGCTGAGTATCCAGAGTGGTACATACAATTCCTTCCTGAGGAAACACTTAACTCGGATTCGAGGACGAATCTCATGTTAGTGGGGGAGACTTGTCATGTCCCCGATCCTACATAGGATCGTACGGACGGACCATGGTGCGAGGTAACACACCTGTCAGGTCATAAGACCTTGAGACAAGCGTATCAGGGTCCAAAATGAAGGTTAAGGGCTTCAGCTAGCTGAGAGTTAACCAGGATACGATGGAAACAAGTGTAAAGGAGCTGGGCAAGTGATCCGGGAACTGGAGGAGGTCCTAATCAATATTAGTCAGCTAGGTGCAGCTGGAAATCAGTTCAATTAAATCGGCTCATAGGATCTGGAAGACTAGCTCACTCAGCTGGAAGCAGTTGGTGGTCAGCTCTTCTCAGCTGGATGGATTGTTCCGGTCCGGACCAGTGTGGTCGGGTCCGAGCGGTTTCGGACCAAGCAGATGGTTCGTGGGTTACGGTTGGATCAAGTGCATAAGGGATCGAACCAGGAGTTGAGCATAGGCTCAGGAGTTATTTTTAAAAAGGAAATAACCGTCCAGAAGCGGTTACAGGCGGTTATGGGCTACGGTTTTGGGAAGAAATGGGAAACCCCCCCCTTTTGGTTCTTTTTTGGGAACTGCTCGCCCAGGAGGTTAAGGGAGCAGTTATAATCGACTTCATCCTTGTATTTTTTTCTCTGGTGGTCGAAAATATCATTTCTCACAGAAGGCAAAACTCAGACAAATTTCTAGAGAGAAAAGAGAGACAAACCGACGGTTGGGCGATCTGATTGATATACCATGGATTTTACCTACTTTTACCCATGGTATAAATATGTTTTTACTATATAATATATGTTTTGGAGTTTATTAGGTATGTTTTCAGGCTCAGGAGCATTTTGGAGTAAAGTGATGTTTTAGGTGCCCTTTTGGAGCTTAAAGGACAGTTCACCCGAGATGACTATCAAGATCATACCAAAGGTCGATATTCAGAGATCAATATTGATCGATGCACATTCTGTGTTATCGATCGACAACACATCCGTAGAAGATAACGTATCAAGATAACCAATCGATCGATGTACATCCTGTACCATCGATCGATATCGAGCGCATAAGAAGACTAGTTGGACTCAACCGACTTGAAGCCCAAGACATCTCCAAATTACAAGATTTCCCCTGATGAGTTTTTAACCTAATGAACTCATATTTATAGTTATGCCTATGTGTTTTGGAAAATAAGCTTTTCCCATCTTTTCAGCACTTCCAAAGTTACTATTGCATTCTTAATTCAAAGTTCTTTTCTATTATTATTTGCAAAGGTTATAGAATTCTAGATCTAGAAGAAAGATACAAAGAGATTTGTTATCCTGAGGAACTTGAGTGTTCAGTCTTCTAATCTCTATGAATCTCTATTATTACCTTGTTGTTATGAACTACTTAGCCATGTCTGAGTAGATTCTATTGTTAGATTTAGGGTTCAAAAAGTTATGAAGGATTAGCCCCAACTATGGATTGTTAAGTTGTGATATTCATTATCATGATGAACCCTAATGCTTATTCTAGAGTAGCTAACTAGAATATGAACTTGGAATGAATTAATTCGTTAATCATCATCCTGATATCATCTTGCATAAGCTAACCTGGAGAAACATTCAAGGATACCTGGATAAGATTTAAGTCCTACCAGCATGATTGTCCACACCATGGATTCAACAAGGTGCAACTACTTTGCACTTTCTACAGAGGCATCGCTTTGAAGTATCAGATGACTCTGTATACAGCTAGTGAAGGTAACTTCACCACAAGGAATCCGGAAGATGCTGTGAAGCTAACAGACAACTTGGCATCCAGGAACAGTACAAGAATTTTGTGAAAGCAAAATCTGCAGCGTTCCTTCGGAAGGAACAAATTAATGAAGTACAGGCACAGCTGGATAATGTTCAGAAGCTGCTAAACAAGCAGATTTGCTCAGTAGAGGATGCAGAGGCTGTAGAAGAAGAAGATGTGAACTGGATCAGTGGAACTGGATTTCAGAGATCTGGAAACCAAGGAGGATACATAAACTTCTCAGGACAAAGAAGCAACTTCAACCAGAGTTCACAGAAGCCTAACACCAACAACTACAGCAGCAGCAACCTCAACAACAACAGGAGTTATGGAAACTCACTCTACACAATTCCACCCCCACCCACCCAGGAAAGTAAACTAGAAGAGATGCTTGATAGCGTTCTTGAGAGTCAGCAGAAACTTCAAGTTGATTTCAATGGAAAGAATGACTCCGTCTACACCAACCTGAACACAAAGCTTGATGCTTTGAGCACCCATGTGAAGAAGCTGGAGACTCAGGTGGTTCAGACAGGAGAAGCAGTTAAGAAGCAAGAAGCTTTAACAAGGGGAATGGGAGACTTTGCTACTAACCACCACGTGAATGCCATTCTGGATGATGATTTCTGGCAAGTGGTGAAGCATGAGAAGCTGCAAGAAGAAGATTTCAAAGCTCAGAGTCCAACACGGTTCGGATCAAGTTCATATCGATCGATACTATCTGACCGTCATCGATCGATATCACCCAGAGCAAAACGATCGATAAGCTTTACCGAGCATCGATCGATGGACCTCGAGGAATCTACCTACAAGTGCAATGCCGTGAAGATTATGACACACGAGGAGTTCGAAGCACGACACCCACATCCGCCCACCCCTTTCGAAGTCGACACGACTTCAACATCCGTCGATCGACACCAAGATTATCCCATCGATCGACATAGTGTAGCCGATATCGACCGACACACCCTAGTAGCCGTCGATCGATATGCAGTTCTCACATGACGAGTGCAACTACCAAATATAGACGTCGCACGACTTAATGCACTTAGGGAGCTGTCTAAGCCTTCCAGAAACCCACCAACCGCCATCATGAAGAAGCCCGTGGATATCATTGATCCTATGGAGATAGAAAAGGAAAGTGAGGGTAGAATTCTCAGAAAAAGGAAAGAGAAGGTTCCTAAACACCTTAAAAGAGGAGTTAATGAGAAGGAGATGGAAAGCTTTAGAAAGAGAGTTCTAAGGATACGTAAAGAGAAACCCTTTGAAGAAGCCTACTTTGCACACAGATTGTGGATGTTTTTCAGGGAAACTAAGGAGACAGAAGAAGACATCAGGAGGATGTTTAATCAAGTCAGAGATAGTATGAAGAAGAGGATCACACTGGAGAAGAAAAGTGATCCAGGGAAGTTCACAATACCTTGCTAAGTAAGAGGTATTGAGTTTCCTCGCGCTCTTAAGCGATACAGGATCTGGAGTTAGCATCCTACCCAAGGTTATGGCAGATCATCTAGGTCTGAAGATAGAGCCTACTGAAGAATGATTCATCTTTGTGAATTGTTCTCAGCAGAACTCTGGAGGAATTGTTCGCAACCTTGAGCTACAGATTGGTGATGCCCTAATACCAACAGGCTTCCATGTCTTGGACGTCAAGCTAAACTTCAACACTTCTCTACTACTTGGAAGAGCCTTCCTGGCTACAGTTGGAGCTGTTTGTGACCTAAAAACAAACAAGCTCTGCCTTACCCTGATTGACCCAACAATCTACTACAATCCGGTTCAAGTCATCAAAATTCCACGGAAAAAGAGCTCAGAATTGGTGGCAGCATGCTTTTGTGCACATGAGTACGATTCACAATCCGAGTATGAGACAGAGCACGACGAATTGACCGACGGAGTCTACATCCCATCGATCGATACCAATTGTCCTACGTCGACCGACGAACACACTTGGTCATCGATCGATATCCTGTTCACAAGCATCGAAGCAGAGTTTCCAGACAGCGACTTTTCAATATATAGTTGGGAGAATGATCATTACATTCCAGCACTGGCGATTGATACTACTCATAGAGAAGAAGAGTATGATGAGGATTATGAGGAGGAGCAAGCAATAGAGTACCAGTTTCTTCATGAAGATGAAGATAGATTTCTCCACCCCAACTTCAGAATCAGGACATCGATCGACAAAGCCTTCTCACCATAGATCGACAGAACCTTACCGACATCGTTCGAACGGTCTTTCATACCATCAATCGATACTACCTTACCAGCATCGATCGACACAGTAAACGATGATGCTAGAGACGGAGACTATTCAATTGGCAGTTGGGCAGACAATTATCACGAGAGTTTTGCAGTAGAAACAGCAACACCGACTCACAATTCCCAACCATACGCAGTCTCATCGACCGATACGGCACAACCTCAGACGATCGACAGGCTTTCCAACCCATCGACCGATACAACAGCCACCCCATCGATCGATATAACCATTCAACCATCCGAGGTACAAACACATAATACAAATTTTGGATTTTTAATTCCGGATGAGTATAGTATTTTCAGGGATCCAGATGGCCATGCACGAGCAGTGGATGGAAGAATCATTCATGTATCCAGAGAAGACATTGCAGAACTACTTCAGATGGCCAATGGATCAGATAATCTCTTCACAAAGCAACCCAGCAATCCAGATATCAGCATCATCAGCAGAACATTGCAGATAAATCAGTCAGGCAAGATGGTGAAGCAGCAGATCCTCTCAACTCAGAGGATCCAGATTTTAATCTAGCATCGATCGATAGGAAATGTCCTGCATCGATCGATATACACCGAGAGTTTGGGAAACGAGCTTTCAGTTTCGGAGTTCGTCGTTTCTTTTGAGAAAAGAAGGATGAATATGGAGTTTACAGAGATGAATCTGGGTTAGCAAGAGGAGAAGATGGAGACGTCTACAACGTTTCCAAATAAGACATCAGAAAGCTGCTATACAGGGCCTCAATGTTTGAGCGCTCTTGTTTCTGTCTACCAGAACATGCTGAACAATTCGCTAGAGGAGATCCAGTGTCCAACACTTACACTGAAAAGGAGGTAACATACATGATCAATGATAGGATTGGTGCTCATAATTGGGAAATTGGAGCCCTGCAGCGGAAACTTGAAGACACTACATCAAGTCTTCAAGGAGACATCAACTGGTTGAAGAATGCTAATGAGCTAGTACACAAGGAGAAAGATGCCCTCCAGAAGGAATTGAATGCACTTCGCAAAGTGCTGGAATCTCAGAAGAAGCCACCCATATCGCATGAGTAAATAATACATTGATCGATATGAGGTCTACACCGACGACCAACTACACCAAAGAGGAGATCGACGAGCTTCTCTTTGAAACAACGAATGGATGCTATGCAGCAGAAGGCTGATACATTCCAGAAGCAACTCGATTTCCAAGCAGCAACTATCACATCGATCGACGAGGACAACCGTCCATCGATCGATAGCGTAATGATTGAGATCGGGCGACAGATGAAGTTATTTGCTGAGAAACTTCACGAAGTTACTAGAGAGCGACATCGAATCGATGAACATCATGACACAACGATCGATACACGGAGTTCAGAGTTATGCACCAGAGAAGATTTGGATAAGATGGCTGAAGAAATCTACACTGCCAAAGAAAGATCGGAAGATGTATCCTACAGAAGATTCGATGAAACATACTTCCCGATCAACAACAGCATCGATGGACTACAATTCAGAACAGAGGAGATGCAGAAAGATGTCACAGCTATTTAGAGACAACTCGCAGACCGACCTGCACCCTTGGCATCGATCGACAAACCAACCAGCACATCGATCGACAAGAAACATTCCAAGTCGATCGACACATCTACACCAACATCGATCGATACCGATCCAGTCCTTACGAAGATGATACTTCCAATTGATGCAATGCAAGAGGAACCGAGGGACTTTTCAGAGCACACTTATGACAAGCTTGGAAAACATCAGTTTAGCATTGAGAATCTTGGAGAGAGGCTACAGATCATCAGCAATGCAACAGCAAATATGAATGAGAGATGGATTAGAGGAGATAAAGCCACAAGAAGTTTCTTTGCTACATGGTCCGGAGAGCAGAAAGGCAATGAGGATACTTGTTTCCCAACAAGTACCTGCAACTCAACTCACTAGCCACCATACCTCCAAAGTCAAGTTAAATGACTATAACAAAGCGCTGAGTGGGAGGCAACCCACTGTTAGGTATTTTTACTTGGTTTTTATTTTATTTTAGTTTTTATTTTCGTACTTGTTTTATTTTCAGATAATTGTTAGACAATTACCCTCATTATCGACCGATATGATCCCGTCGATATCGCTCGACACGACCCTATCCATGCAATCGACGAAGGCGACTCACCATTGATCGTTATCAAATTTACTTTATACCCTAACTCCGACTGGTTATACACTGAGGACAGTGTATGATTTAAGTCAAAGGGGGAGATTACTGATGCTATTCTACCTTTTGATTTCATTAAATGTTTTCAAAATTGGTTTTTATTGTGTCAAGAAGGGGACAAGGATATTTCGAAAAATTTTCACTTCTTATCTAACCACTCTTTAGCACCATTCTTAGATTTGTTGATTGCAGAAAGTACTATAGATGCTAAAGTGGATCACCTGTCAGCTATAACAACACTTTTCATGATTCTCTGGAAGAACCAAAACTGATTTCCAACCTAACCTGACATCTTTTGCTTGTCTTTGGGCTTCGTATACATTGGATCGGGTTCCTCCTGCAAGTCTGGAAGGTAAAATTCTGTGTGATTCTGGTTCCCTTCTCCCTCTCTCTTCAGCATCCACCAAAAATAAAAGATTGAGATGATTTCCTGAGATGCAAAGGGGTGGGTACATTACCGATGACCCCACTATTCTAATTCAAATGAGTGATCACACATTGTTGGAAGCTAGGGATAGGTAAATTACCTGTGATCCCATTATTCGCCTACACTTTGTCAAAAGAAAGAATCAATAAGATGAACAAAACTGTTCATTGGCATTGACGTTAAAAGAAAAAAAATTAAAAAAAAATTAAAAAAAAAATTAAAAATTTAAAAAGATTCAGATAAGAGAGAAAGAGGGAAGAAAGGGATCAGAAAAGACTACTTGTGTGTTCAAAAACTTGCTTCAGTTGAATCCATGTGTTCCTTGATCAATACTCACAAGGTAAAGCCTACACCTTTCTTTTTAAGCATAAATGAAATCAGTAGAGGGGATAGACAGACAAGATTGCTAAGTTGTTGGCTAGATGAATTTGGTTGCTGTTTGGTGATATGGTATAATGTACTTCTATAATTAATAGATGTGGGAACCGAAATTCACACCGTCGATTTTAATGAATAAAAACGGTGGAAAGCCAAGTTAACCCGACTTTCCTCGGCTGTCCGGATTCTTCGCACAGCCAACTACAAGCAACCGAGTAAATGCGAAAAGGTTTTGTTAAAATTTGGGACTGGATCTTAAGAAAGGCTGCCTAATGCACTCTTCGAGGATCAAGTCGGACGAAGTTCAGTTTAGAAAGAATTGAACAAGAGATCGAGCTGCCCGCTGGTTCGCTTTAGTATGAGCGCTTGTCACAGAAATGCATGTCGAAGATAACGCCTAGTTTCTTGGCAAAAGCGGAGCTCTGAAGTAAAGAATTGTCCGATCCTTCCGAGAGGAGCGAGATTTTGCGAGGATTTCGCCTGGAACGCTTTTGAGGAAAAGAATGTCCTTCGAGCTGCTAATCGGCGCTGAAGGTCGAAGTTTCCTCAGCCGCATTTCGTGGTTGAAATGTTCGCAGGCTTTGAGATGTTTTGCTAATGTTCGCAGCCATAAACTGTTGTTTTGGTTTGACGAGACCAAGAGGTCGTAGTTCGACCCGTGGAGAAGCGCCTTTCATTCACGTTGCTCGCGGAAGCGCTGGCCTTCCGGATTTATTTGTATATATTAAGGATGACTCGTGATAACTCTTGGAGCCTTGTCACGAGTGTTTCTTTTCATGTCGGTTTACGGGCTGATAGAACTTAATCGATTGACGATGAGTTTAAATCTTCCGCTAACCATATGGTTGTTAGGACTGAGTTTTGGTATGAAGAGTTTATAGTATGATTTCGATTCTTTATGCATAAAATTGCTTGCGTAATAGTCACTTACGCTCTATGAACAAATCGCGGGATTGTTGTTTTAGTCATATGATTGAGCGATGGTCGCCAGTAGCTTTGGATTGGCATGGAGGCTAAATTTAGCCAGACGCCAAGGAAGTCGCTGGTAACGATCAGACCATGACCCTTATTAAGGTCATGTTAGTTTACGATTGTCCTTAATGGGGATGCCAATTCAGGTCCGGCTTTACTAATACGATAATGAGGGCCAAATAGCGCTTGCCGAGATAGACATGCCAAGCATAGCGGAGTTTTCTGAGTTACGGCTGATGGCTTTTAGAAACGATCTTCCACTTTTAGGTTTCAGTTATAATGCATGAATGGTTCGTGATAAAAATTTTTTGTTGCATGAAAATCGCTTCATTTTATCCGAGGGGACAAAGTTTATGATCGACGCAGGACACGTATGGTTCGCCTCATGATTATTTCCTGCTCGGATGTAACCGCTGAGTGAAAGCAGGAGCCAGAAACCTTGTGGAGCTTAAAAATGTCTACTGGCCAATTGCTGGACCAATTATGTTTATTTTACTTAAAGTTGCTTTGTATGAATTGACTCGACCATACAGAGGATTTTTCAAAAGTGATGTAAGGGGTTTTCGCGAAAGGTAACCGGAGAGCGCTTCACAAATTACTTCATGATATTCACAATTCACGGATTATGTTTTCCCATTCACTTTTATGCATCGCGAATCGCTTTGCATGAGACCGATCATGTTTTTTCCATAGGCTGTTTTGTTTAAAAATGTTCTTTATAATGTAAAGTAATGGATGACCGGTTTCATGGAGATAGAAAATCGCAGATTGTTAAAGTAGCTTATGTTTCCGCGGATTACACGGAGATGTTTCCGCTTATGATTCGACCTTTGACTAAAGCCGTTTCAACTACTTATGGAGTTTTACCGGTTATTTCGTTATTTTCAGTTCATCGGCCGCTCTATTAGTCTGACGCTGGTACACGCTTTCTAGTCGCGAAGCTCATAATTTAGAGACTACGAGAGTTTTCAAGACTATGTTTGTAACGGTTCATTACGCCGCTACTTAGATCTAATCTTATTGCTGCAGAGTTTGCTTTGTTAAAAGCGCTTGTCTTGATGCTGAAGCAAAACGTTTTCAAGATGGGATTATACGGTATAGATAATGCATCTACTTCCCTTTTCTTTTACTTAAAGAAACGGTTAGCCGCTCAAGGCTTGTGTAACGCTTTTTCTTTTTAGAAGCTGGGTGAGTATGCTTTAGAACGCTATGCATCGCTTCTCGATTTTCGAGAGACTAGATCGGTTTGCATGTTCTGCTCGACAATCAAGGAACGATGGAACAAGACTGGAAATTTTGCCTAAGACTTAGCTTGTTAGGACTATCCACCTAGGTCCTAAGTTCCCTAAATTCCCACGGCAGTTTTCAAGACATTTTGTTCCTGTCCTACTTAATAATTAAACCTTTACAAAAATTTTCGAAAATAGTCTTTGAAGGTTTCGCATTTCCGGAAGGAATCCCATTTCCTCAGATAGTCGACGACAGGTTTAGGAATAACCGCGGATCGCATTCAAAGTCATCGGGAACTAGGAATCACACAAGGAGAGCTTTGAGCAAGAAGCAAACAAGATCACAAATTTTCGAGCACTTAGCACTTCTAGAGCCATTTAAGCATTCTTTTCTGTTTTCACTTAGCGAGCCGCGACTCAACTAGGATAGACTTAGGTGACCGGACTAGCGGACCTTCGACAGCTCTTGTAGTTTACTTCTCACCTGTTCACGCCAAAACGCCAATTCAGAAATAAGATCTTTCTTCCGCCATCTTTTACGATTTCTATTTTCGCAACTTCTATTTTTATTGATTGTTTCGCAGCGCCCAGCAGATATCCGGACCTTCAAGGAAGATCGGGTTAACTTGGTTTTCCTCCACAAATCTTTATCGGAAATTGACGGTGTGAATTTCGTTCCCACGCTTTGGCGAAGGAGGGGGTTACGGATCTATCTATCTCGCGAACGCACACGCCGATCATGTCAGCCGACGCCACCAAGGATCAGCTAGCTGGACGGAACACCCACGATGCCAACGCTGAGAAGACTCCAGCTGGAGACGCTGGCCCACAGTCACGCTGATGCAAACACCGAGGCGCCGCAGATGAAGGAATCTGTTTATACCAGCGCCGAACAACAACAGACAAGCTGATAACCTCGCCGCAAAACAGGTCGATACCTTAACTGCAGGGAGCAAGTTGCCGCTGCTGATCCAATCAAGGCACGCGGGCAGGAGACTCGACTCGATCTCCGGCACGAGAAAGATGCCCCGAAGAGCCCACCAAGAAACGGCTCCGGAAGGACAGCAAACGACTTGCAGAACCTTCCACTCCGGCCATGGAAACAAGGAAAATCGCCGAAGCACATCGAACTAGATATCAGCTTAATCGATCGACCTTCCGATGAAGACGCTGACATCCACCCCAGTGAGAACCTGCCAGTTCGCTTCCCAGACGGTATCCTTCGATAGGCCCATGACAAGAGGAAGAAGAACTCTACTGGATGGAGCAGGAAGAACTCATGAAGATCAGACGCTGATCTATCGCGACCAGCCGCCACAGGTTTCGAGGAACGCCGGTAGCAATAGCAGATCCATGATCTCCGTGGAATCTCTAAAAGACCGGGCTGAAGCGAAAGTGAAATCGCGAAATCCATCAGCGACCAGTTCCGCCCCCCAGATCGATAGACTTCTAGGAAGCACGGAAAACGCTTTTCACCACTCGATCACGGAAACACGCGATCTCAGACCCTGAAGATCAAAATCCGGTCTATGACGGTGCACGACGGATCCGGTCACACCTGCAGTCCTTCCAGATCGCAATGGGTAGGTGCAAACTCCCTGAACGCGAACGGGACGCAGGTCATTGTCTTCTTCGCCGAAAGCACCTCAAAGGTGCTGGCGCCGAGTGGTTCTCCGCCCAAGCTGAACTCCATCGAAGCTTCCGCCAACTGGCCTCGGCGTTTCAAACAGTACCCATGTTCATGGATAGAGAAACGTCCGACGCGGATCTATGGAGTCTAGCCTCGAAGGAAGACGAAGTCACCCGACTCATGGTTGTTCAAACTGGTGATGGCCAGTAACGGGCATCAGCGATAATGTCGCAATCGACTGAAAACTCTGGTACAAGTCGGTTCGAAAATGGATACTACTGGAAAAGCCGCTGACAATCCAGGATACTCTCCACAAGGCAACAGACTTCATCATCATGGAAGAAGAGATGAAGCTTCTATCGAAGTAACGGACCGCAGAAACCGCTGCCCAAGAAGAAACCCTCTCGTGAACGACAAATACGCCCATCACGGCGAAGACGTCCAGGCAGCATAACTACGCCTATCAACTCGAGCAAGGCAAAACCTCCGAAACACCTGGACCAGGAACCAGTACAAGGATAACTCCTATGAAGTTCCATCGACCGAGGTCACTCCATCTGCGAACTGGTAGGTTCTTGCCGCCGCAAAACTCTCACCGGCGAAGCTATCAAAGGTCAAGAGTATAAAGGACTTGCTCCTGACTCAATCGCCCAAAGACTAACAAAACTGTCTCCCAAGACCGCCGCTAATCAAAACCAATCGTGGGAAAGCGCCGAAGAAGACAGATCTACCAAGGAACAACAGCAGTCGCCAGAGGGTAAACATGATCATCGGAGGATCACAGTTCTACCAGGACTCTGTCTCATCGATAAAAGCCTACGGGCTTAAAAGCCGAGATCAGTTCCAACTGGTTCCCGACAGCCATGTTCCTAACCACACAATCGCTGAGGAACACGACCGCCGGAATCGCACAAACCTCATCAGCACCCTTTGGTAATCGACCTGGTCATCCAGATCTCAAGTCGGCCGCGATTCTCGCCGATACCGAAGCACGGTCAACGCCACTTCCGCATTAACTCTATACAGGATGAAGATCCCACTTGGGGAAGTCGCCCCGAGCCAAAACCTTTGACGGGCTTCGCCACTACCATGACCTCGAAAAAATAAACTCCCACCATGGCAAAGGAAGTTACAAAGATCGCCGAAGTTTGCAGTAGTCGACAACCCGCCATCTACAACGCCATCATGGGAACCCCTGATCAACTCCATGAAGGCAGTACCGCCCACATATCACCTAGGTATCAAGTTCCCGACCACCGAACCGCAGCCATCTGTAGTCTAACCACCGTTCCAAGTTCGAACTCCAACCCAAAACGAGCAAAGGAATCACACAACATTCGAAGACTCAAGAAAGATGATCCAGAATCATCCAACAGGCAACGATTCAAGACGGCGATAAAGCTCAATCCAATGCCGTAGACCGACAGCTCAACCCCGACACACCACTGATCCGACCAGCACGATCGAACGGGCGACGACGGGAGTAAAACGCCCGCGCAACTATCAGAACTACGAGATGGCTCTGATCCTCAAAGAGGTACGTAGGCAGCTCGTCAAACCCGGCGAGTTCAGCTATCCCTCACCAGTGGGACTGGGTGCGATACTCCTATACTCCCCACAAAACGCAAAAATCCGCAGATATGTACTCTAACTTCAAATTTTTAATAAAATTTTCTATCTTTCATGCTCACTTAAACGATCAACGCTTCGAAAACGAAAAATCATATCTTCAAAGAAACGCTAGACGCCGCGAACTTCTTAAAAAGATAACAAAACTCAGATATCCGCGAAAAGACAGTCCACCAGCGACTTTAAACTCCATACTTTGGCCCACGGACGCAAGAAACGCTTTCACTCAATACAAAATCGTAGTCAGACCTACAAGGTCCTCTTACATCCGATAAGGATATCATAGCATACAAGAAACCCAAAATTTTGGTTTAGCGCTCTGATAAACTCAAGATAGCTCGATTCTTTTAACACAAGTCATATAAGTCGGATACTACGGACTTTAAAAAAAAAAAGAATCAGGAAGAAATCACTAACAGCAAAACGAAAACCGATCAAGTCATGACAGCCTCAAAGCTGAGAGTAAACCTAGGTCTTGCCCTAAACCCAGTCTTGCTGGATCTTGACATCTCACAGACATAGTATCGATACGATCCCAAAACATGTCTCTTATCGCTACACCTAAAACGCCACTAAAAGTAGCATACGGACCAAGCGACAAAAGAGTTAGGATACTATGACTACTCGTGATCCTTCCTCTACACTTGACGAAAGTATAAATCAAAACAAAAGACTAAATCTCAGAATCATATTCAAAAGCCGCAAAAGACGGCAGGATTCAAAGCCACCAACGCCAGTCCCAACATAAGAATGCAACCTCCAACGGTCGCAGGATAAAATTACTAAAACGCCACACACGGCCAAAAAATTCAATTCACAAAAGGAAGTCAACGCTGAGAAACCGATGCAGAAATCCCAAATGAACTAGCAGGCTGGTCCACTTCCTCATTCACGCCGGCATTCCCACCATTCTCGGCGTTTCATCGGGTTCCGACTTCCACCGATCCTCGAAACCTCGATAGGTTCCTATAGTCTCCGGACTCTTCTTCTACCGGAGGAACCAAGGACTCAGCATGAGCACACTCGCCATGAAATCCTTCATTTCAGCAATCTCGAATCGAAGAGAAATCCGTTCCGAGACTTGTAAAGGTTTACGATCAACTCGCACTCAAGGAAATCACCAACAAACTCCTGAGCTTCTTTAAAGCATTGAAACTCAGCAGCAAACGATTCCGCCTGCCTGCCACCTCCGCCATGCACTATCCTTCTTCTCTCCTTCCGCCGTGACGAGCTCGAGCGAAGCCTCAGCTTCTTCGCTCTGTGCCTTCACCTCTTGACGGAACCGAAAAGCTCTCGCCCACTTCTGTGGTCTTGAAGTTAGCAATCCTGGATTTATGGAAACTCGAGTCAAGCGCCGCTAAACACTCTTAGCCCCGCGATAAAACTCAAGATCAGCAAGCATGCTTATATACTCGATTCAACGCGCGTTAAAGAAGTTCGGCGGGCCAAACCTCACGCTGGGGAGCCTCGCAAAACTCCGCTGTTTCTCCTCATCCTCCAGCCGACTCGCCAGTAGTAAACCCGGAGGAAGGCCATCAAAGAAGTTGTTAGGTGGAAACCGCTGGTTCGGCTTTTCCGCTGGAACAAAACCAGTTTTTTCTCCCAACGTGAAGGATTTTCCGAGCCTTCCCATCGCCGCTTTCCTTCCCTTTACGACCTCTGTCTGCTCCGGTAGGAGCCACGGTAACAGGTCAAGGCCATACGACGGAACAGGACCTCGACCGATAAAGCTTAACCGCATCTCGATCCGCTAGGGTGAAGGATTTCCAGAAAACGGCCTTTGACGAAGAAGATCTCTGACGAAAACGCCACCAGCAAATGCGCCGTAGGGTTGTTCCCAAAACGAAATTTTTTTCAAACTCGTGACTTCCGAAAAGGTGAGATAGACAAAGAGTTTTTTCTCAGATACCTCGGCTGAAGTTCCATGCTCAAGGAAATAGATGGAGGCAGCTCTCCTCGACAGACTCACATCTATTCAACAAAGAAGAAACGCCCTGCCACGATGGGATTCAAGTAGTCCCCAATCACGCCATATCCTTCTTAGGCAGCATGGAATAGTAACCGCCACTCCCTCGGGCCGAAAGTACCCCAAAGACCTTCGAAATCATCGACCAAGATCAATCCCGAAGTTCAGAAGCAATGATTATACGCCAAGCCAACTCTCCAAGGCAGGAACGCTGAGTTATTGGATCGAAAAGTTCGCGTGAAGCGCATCTAACAATGGCACCAGGAATTGGGAACCACATACCGCAGTAACGTGAAGAAAGCTTCAGAACATGTAAAGAAATCCCGCGGAGGATTCCTGCACTCGCTACTAACGGAACTGAATTTAACTCCTCAGAACCTGGTAAAAATCTCAAGAACCTTTGAGATATTGACGAAACCGAAGCTCGCTAAAAGAGCACCTGGCTGCCTCGAGGCCTCCTCGAACAGGGATCTCTGCATTGTTAGCTAACCTACAAGGGCTCGTAATACGCGATTCTTTCCTCTAATCGACCTCCCGCTTCACCGCTATGGGCAGAAGAGTCATCCGAGGATGAATGGAAGAAGAGTTTTCTTGAGGATTCAAGACATTGTTCTTAAAGAGAGAGAAAGGATTCGAGAGAGAGAGTAAAACCTTGTGATGAAGTAAGAATGAGATTTACTCCATATAAAGGAGGTAAAATCACTATTTACCCCGATTTTCGCAAACGACATCTCAACACCTTCCCATCGGTTATACCGCAAGCTAGATCCGACAGGCTCTACGGTTCCTAGCTAGCTGGGGCTAACTGTTAGTCAAAATCGGTCAATGACGCAAATCATCACCAAAGTCCTCGAAGGAAAAGCCAAGCGACGCATCAAATCCAAGAAACGGTCGCCGCCGATAAAACTCACGGAAGGCTCGCCACTTCTATCCGCGCCAACGAGTCCCGGGCGCTCGCCCATGCATCGCCATGATCTCTCGGCAATGACAGCATCTTGGTCCCTTGAAACCCATGTCTGGATTGTCCGAGATCTACAATGAGTCTTCCGTAAAACCTTCCCGGTTTAAAAGATTCATCTTTAACATATCTAAAACTCGGAGCCACATTGCTCTCATCCTCAATTTACGGAAAATCTGCAGATCTAAGTCCATCTCAAAATCCCGATACCGCAGAGAATCTCGTGGAAACAATTATCTCGAGATCTACCACAGAGACCTCCCAAACTCGCAAAGATTTCCGCGAAAACAACCGACGAGGGAAAGATCGAACAAAACCCACGACGGCAAGACGCCTGGCACCAGCAGACGCTGGACGCTGGCTGAGCGCCGGGCGGCACCGCCCTACTGGCTGATGCACGCTGGACGCTGGCTGGTTTCCGGTAAGGCACTTCGGCTCCATGCCGGGCGGCACGCTGGATACGGGCTGGTTCGGGCGCCGGGCGCAACGCTGACGCTGGCTGGCCTGCAGGCATGGGACGGGCTGGCCTACTGGCGGGTAATTCGCCTGGCGCCGGGCGCACGCTGACGCTGGCTGGCCTACCGGGCTATTCGCCCATGCCGCGCACTGCCACGCAGGCCGCCTGGTTCGCCGGTACCCGCCTGGCATTCGCCATAATGGCCGCCTGGCGGCACTCGCCTGATGCCGGGCGGCACCTGGCCTGGCGCCGCTGCACCCGCGCTGGTCGGCCTGGCGCCGGTCCACGGCCCTCGCCCCAGTCTCGCCTATCGTGTCCCGGTTCGATCCCATCTTGATTTGTTCGATCAATCTACGCAAGTTTGGTATGATCACGGTTACTCTAGAACGCCACTTACTAAACAAGGAATCGAGGTTCCTTCGAAACACCGAAACCTTCAAAGACTGTCCTTTCTGAAAAACTGTGAAACGCTTTAACGGCCAACGTGGGCCAAAACGCCCACGACATTTTCCGGAAGGAAGGATAACTATGACGGTTTATTTATCCTCACATAAGAGATAAATGTCAAGTTTCCAAGATAAATATCAAGTTTTAAGATAAATGCCGATTCAAGATAAATGTCAAGTTTCCCGATAAACACAAAGATGGACGAAAATGGAAAAGCCCGACTCAGCCCGCAGAAGATAGACCGTCATAGAGGAGTATATATGAGAGCTGAAAGCAAGAAGCAAAGAAAGATCACAAATTTTCGAGCACTTAGCACTTGGGAGCTTATTTAGATTCTTCGTTACTCAGCGAGCCGCTGACTCAACCAGATAATTTAAATTAATCGGACCAGCGACCTTCGACAGCTCTTGTAGTTTTACCTGTTGTTCACGCCAAAACGCTGATTCAGAAATAAGATCTTTCTTCCGCTTCATCTTTTACGCATTTCTATTTTCGCGAACTTCTATTTTATCGATTGTTTCGCGG